>WTSP01014579.1:0-42595 GCA_025331215.1 Actenoides lindsayi | reverse complement strand
ATATATGGGCTGGAATCCCTCGTTGGTCAGTTTGGGGTCACCTGTGCTGTCCGCTCCTCCCTGCAGGTGCAGCCTTTCACTTTTCTGCACCCCCCAGTGTGATACACAAGATCCAGCAGTGGACTTGGTCTGCACACCAACCCTTGGTACTGACTCTAAACATGGGGTGTCATCACTGCTAGAAGCAGACACTGTCTGTGAGAACAGGCTGCTATCTTCAGAAAGTGCAGTTAGAAGAACTGAGCTGAAAAGTAAAATCACTGAACAGAATTAGTTCTGGTCTCACTCAAACCAGGACATCCTTTCAGCTGGCATTGAGGTGATTTTAAACAAGAAGTTATATGTGACAGTAGTTCATCTATTTAAAGCTTGGTTTACTTTACAGTTCTCCTTTGAACAACATCTGGGCACATTGATTTGGAATTCTTCACTTCCACTGACAATTCAGTTTGTGACACATCCTCAGATTCATCCACTGGGAATAAGGAGTCTGATGGGGAAATGTTCCTTAAGTCCCCAAAGAGAGCACAGCTACCAAAAAATTTTCAATATTGTTTCTGCTTTGACCTTCTGTTCTCTGAGTACTCCCTTTTATGTTTGGCCATCGATTGCCCTGCAAACTTTCTGTCTGTTTGAAAAAAAAAATAATTATATGACAGTTTATGTCTTTTTCAAGTTGTTCCTCAAGCACTTTTCCAACTTGCCTTCATATGCATTTATATTTAACCTGCCAGTTTTCATATTATTTTCCATTTTCCTCCTTTCAGCATAGCCTCCAATTTTTGAAAGCCTGACTTCTTACTTCATATACCACCCATTACCATATTGCCATATTACATCATGTCAACTGATTGCTTTGGGCTTAGGATGGAGTGTACTGATATATCTGAAGTCTGTGTGGTAGATATCCTGCCATCCTTCTGAGCCTTTGATATCTTGTCCATAGCTAGTCCTCTTGTTAACTGCAAACATTCACTCTTTTAGTTGCCCCTTTTAGATCTTTTTTTTTCCACTAGGAGTTCTAATTTTTAAATAACCTCTGAAGTAGATTTTGGAGACTTGCTACTCCCCAAAATTTTGCTTCCTTTGATTTTAAATCTAAGTGCATAATAGTCAGTGGTTCACTTTCACCCACAGGGAGAATCCTTCTGACAGGTTTTTTTTTTCCTGACACTATGCCATGTTCTGTCTTGTCCTCTTGCCTCCCTATCTTGTCCTGTGGCATAAGGTGCATACATTAGAGTTTGAAGATGCTTGGTCTTCTTTTTGCTAAATAGCATTTGCTTTGCCCACTTTTTGGCTGACAAGAGATAGAATTGTTGTTGAAGGAGTTTGAATGACTAGCAGGAAAAAGCTTAAAAGGGTGTGTAGATCAAGCTGCTCAGTGATACCCATCAGTGTACTCTCCAGCAGTGATGTAACATTCATTGGTATCAAGGGGAACACACATGACAATGCTTTTTGACCTCTAGAGAATCTATCTCTTCATTTTCCATTCCAAAGCTTCTGTCAGTGCCTCTGGGACATTGCTCCTGCCTTCTCACTTGTCTGAATACCTGGCCACAGAAGTTTGTCTTTATGTGCCCCTTCCAAATATGACAAGAGATTCTGCCTATGTCCTGGTCATGCACCCAGTAACGCATTACCTAATTCAAATGGGATCCTCTGCATTTCAGCTGCATTTTCTTCCAGTGAAATGTTCCTTTCCTGGAACTATTTAACTGGATCAACCTTCAGCTCACCCTTTTTTTCTAGGGAGAAGGATAATTATGTAGCATCATCTCAGACTCTGAAATGAAACTCAGTCTTGTAATAGTGTCATTGCAACAGTGTTATCACACTACATTTGGTAAATCGGTCACGGGACTGTTCATATATGCAAGCACATCAGCATCACTACCTCTCTCCTCAAGCTGATCATCTTCTCTATCCACCCTCTTCACCTGACATTAGAAGCAAGTCTCCTAAACTCACATTTTTCACATGATGGTATAGAACAGGGCACTGGGCTTACTGACCTCACTTAATACTTCAGTAGTGAGTAAGTAAATTATTAAAATGCATTGAAAAAGAAGGAGAAAAAAATGGTAACTTTGCTATAAATAGAAGCTTGCAGCTTGAGAGTTAAGCAGTCATCCATACTCATCTTCTAAATTATTCAACTCACTGCTGTAATTCATTAGTTTCTTCCAGTATGAAAAAAATACACTTGTTTCTATGGCAATCCTCTGAATTTACAGTGAACCGAAGATCTAAATAGTCCCTGACATTTTACAGTTTTTTTTATCTATTTAACCAAGATCTATAAACTAAAGTTTACCTTTAGTTTTCAGAGATATCCTTGAGGTTAGCACTGGGTCTATACACTGATGACAGCTAGAAGACAGTAGAAAAATGAATAAGAGGGGGGTTAAATTGGTTTCATCAGGATGTTGCAGACACAGTAACCTTGACATAAACCAGCTGCAAGCTTCTCGGGCTAAAACAGCTCTGAGATGAATCAGTTTTAATAACACTTCTGGCTTGTGAGCCATTCTAACTGTATCTAAAAGTCCTCCAGGTTTATTGAGTTCAGGCTTTATTTGCATGAGTCCTGTAAAACTTAAGCAATAAGCTCCCCCCATGCTGTGTACTTTAGAGGGTCCTAAGTGACCCGTAAAGAAGCTTGTGGTAAATCCTATATTTTGTGGCAAATCCCACTGCAGAGCTGGGCAGTCAGACCAAAGTGTAACCATGAAGCTCAGAACAAATCTCATCTCTGTGTACAAAAGGCCAGGGAAAGAAAATTCTCATTCTCAGCTGCTTCCTTCAGTTCTGACTGAGGGGTGGGCCTGGAAGCGCTTGGTCCATCAGGAGTTGTGCCACTGCTGTACCTTACAAGCAGTGCAAGGCAACCCCATCTCTCCACAGTTCAGTAAAGTTCACTTTAAGGTCAGTAAATGTAAGTATTTTCAACTTGACTGATCTAAAGTACCAATTCTGGGAGTGCTTGCTATTCTGTTTATTTATTGTCTCCAGTGATCAAAAGTACGCATGTTCTAACAAGTTTCCTTAGTGCATATTGGACTTCTGTGGCTGTCACTGTGTCTAATGTTGTTCAACAGTGGACTGAAAAGTTTTGGGACTGAATCTGCATTATGGCTAGTTTGCATTCAGTCTCACTTTGAAGACAAATCTAAGTGGTAACCAGGTGAAGTTTGATGGTACCGAATTCTTGGATATCGTTCTGGATATTTCCAGAATGCTTTGTGAACTCCCACTCTGGTGAGCTTTTTATTTCCCTAAGCAAGGAGGCAAATCAGAAACAGCCTTGAAAAGCAAGTCCCATTACATTTTGATTTGTCTTGAATCAAGCACTTCTGAGGCCAGTTTGAGTAATGAACTTTGAATGTGGATTTACCAGTCACATGAAATTTAAAGATTAAAATCTTATTGCTGGATCTTGGTGACCCAACAAGGCCCACGGGCCTTTTTTGAAACAGGGAACATTTGACATCATTCTGAGACTCTACTTGGTGCAAATCAACAAAATCTGGGAACCTCTGCGTGCACACTCTTGGTGCTTATCTTACCACTAAAGACTTGGCATCGCTTTTCAAAATGGCTAAATGAATAAATAAATAAGAAATGTCAGAGGGCACTCTGACATTAGCCTATGAAGAGATGAGTTTAGGGGTAGGAAACTGGATATATTCCATTCTATATCATTAAGAGTTACAGTAGTGGGATAGAAAATAAACATAGGTGATAAAAGCACATGTAAGATGGTAAACCAGATAAGACCTCAGAGGTAATCCTTCACAGAGGGATTCTAAATAATTGAAGACATGCTCCTGGTGAAGATCCCTCTTAGCAGTACTGCGAGTGTCTAATTGCTGGGTATTTGGGGACATGTCATTTTCATCACAGCATGTGAGTCGGATGTCACAAGATTTCTATTAGTTCTGTCATTTCCTGGTTTACGGCCCCTATTCGCCTTCAACCAAGAGACATGTATCCACAGATCCTGTGTCTACATTTGCAGAACAGAGGAGGGAGTAGATAAACACCCTGACTTCTTGTTATTTCGCTTAAGGTAATCGTCTTAACCTTCCTTTCCAAAAATGTCATCAACACTTGCAGTTGGTTGCATTTGAATGAATGAACTCACTATAAACATGCGCCCTTGGTGTTCTTTCTCAGCATCCCTTGATTTTTCCTTCAAGATAGGGAAATTCGAAATGCGAAGGGCAACTTAAAGTAGTGGTGAGACCCTTTGTGAAGTAGAAACTCACAGCTTGAGAAAGGTCCTTTTACAAAACTGGATTTGCTGTCTGGCATGACTGCATCATGATCTCATTGCTGTCACCAAACCAGAACAAAGACCTGACTGGAGCAGTTCAGGAATTGGAGGACAAAGTGTAATGTCATTGGAAAATGCTGATCTGCCAAAAGCAACATATTCTTTGGAAACGGTTTGGTTTCAAGAAGCTTATCCTAAATCACAGTCATATTTCCTTTAAAAACTTGCCTAGTTCTCTGACAATTCATGTAGAGGGCTGTTCAGGAGTTTGTGTTTCCAAGGGCTGAAGCTCTGTCCAGCTTTGGCAAAGCTTAAAGCGAGTGGAGTTGGAAGGAGTTGAAGACCTAAAGTTTACGGTTCATGAACAGAAACGAGGTTTGCAGAAGAGAGCACTTGACAAAATATTCAGAAGAAATCCCCCTAATTGGTTTCTGGCCCTGCTTCTGGGCTACTGCATCTGATGACAGCTTCTGAAAGAGCAATCAAGGTCCATTTCTTGGCCCTCTTGACTGAAGAAGACTAGAGCAGAAATAAGCCATCACCACAGGCTCCATCCTGGTAGCACCAGGACTCCTCTCACTTCCTTCCCTGAAAGACCTTGCTGGGAAAGGGGCAAGTAGCACCTGGCTCTGCCTGGTGTTGGGAAAGAGGATGAGGAAGAACATCGCCATTACAGACTCAGCAAGAGAGAAGCAGCACCTCAGAGAGCAGTTCTTCATAAATTTTGCTTTCACAAGTATAGACCTGATTTGGGGCTTGAGAGATCAAATTTATTTTTGGACAGGGGATGAGCTAATGGCAGCTTGGTAGTGGCCCCCACATAAATTTACTCTGTGCTTACAGAACATGCAAAGCACAAGCGCCTGCTCTTCAGGCTAGCTGATGGTTAGAGGTCCTCAGGATTTCAAGTCCCCTGCCTGTCCATCTGGAAGATTCCCTTCTCGCCAACCCCCCAGGCTGTAACACAGAGCACAGGAGCACTGGGAGCCTCAGTTCATGCAGGGGCTCACCAGACTTCCTCTCCCCTGCTGGAGGACTGGGTGCCAGATGTAGACACTGTAGTTTTCAGACTGCCTGAGCTGGGGTTAAAAGCCGGGAAGCCAGGACACAGATGGGGGACTTTAGAGTGTCCTGGGCTCTCTGCCAGAGAGCAGAGTACTGTGCCAGGCTGCAGGACTGCAGCAGCAGGCCCGCTGGGGATTCCCCAGGAGATAAGTCAGCTTTGTCGCCTTTTGGGAAAAAAAGCCCCACAAAGCAAGAAGACCAGAGAAATCCAGGGGGAGATGACAATGCCTGTAGTTTCCACTCCGGAGCAGAGGGAAAATCTTCCATGTTTCAGAGTACAAGAAACAAAGTTTTAGGCAATTCTAGCTGCAGCCTCAAGGCCTCAGTCTGTGTAACTGCTGAGGCATCTGCATACTCACAGAGGGAACTATGTAGTTGCTCCAGCTCTTCACTGCGGAATGTTTCTAAGGCATACTCAGACTTTACAAGACAAACTATGTATGGCTCACACTAAGCCAGTATTTCTCTCTCTTATTTTCATGAGGACACTGACCTTCCTGCCTCTCTTGCTGTGACTGATCAATCAAAATATTGTCATTGATACCTGCAGCTGCCTGTGTCTATTATAAATGTTTCAGGTAGCTGAATGTATCACATGGATTTGACCCTAAACAAAAAAACCACTTCACCAGCACTTTCTGTCCTTGCTCTGCAGTAACCATAGGAGCAAGGCTAAAGAAATGTTGTATCCCATGTCTTCAGGAGAACCTGCCAGTCTTAATACTTTCTGCTTATGCTGGTGTTAAGTCCACAGATACCAGGTGAGCATCGCGTGTCTTCTGAGCCTTGCACATGTGCAGTTCCTGAGAACAATACGTGGTGGTTTCATATGAAAAAAAGACTGTGAGAGGCCACTCACGTACTTGGATCCTTCAGTGAGGACTTCATAGTATGGTGAGCAGGATCTAGGTTTCTTCTGCCTCTGACAGCAGCACCTCTTTCTGCTTCTGCTCTACCTGCTGTCAGTCCTGAAACAACCTTTCAGCCCTTGCTGGCAGGAGCTTAGTACAGCTCACCTCCAGGCTGGGTGAGGTTAGTTTTGCCATCCCTGGGAGCAGGGCACTGTAACACTAACTAAACAGCCTTGTGAAACCTAAATAGTTGGAGGAGTATTTGAAGTGTGTAATACGTACAGTGGTCTGTCCAGAGCCTAAAAGTTGTCCTGGACTTTGCTTCCTTGGTCAGAGTGAAAGCTGTTGGTAAAACAGAGGGTTGGAAACCAGAGTTTTGAGCTGTTCTGTGGCACAATCAATTTTAAAAAAATATTCACTGAAGAAAGAATTTTGTTCTGGAGCACTTGTTGTTTACATCCTGAATTCCATGCTGAACTTGGTATTTATAGCTACTCTGAATCTTTTAAGGAGAATAGTTTCTAACAACCATAAAGTATGAGGCTTTAATAATCCAATACTTGAAGAGATTGTATGGTAGCCATTTTTTTTTTTATTTTTTTGAGACAACACATTGCAAACAAAGAAATATCAAATTAACTACCTCCGTGCTAGTGCCAGAAATCACAACTACAGATTGCATACAAAGCAAAGGAAAGATTCTCTCTTTTTCCTAGGGCTACCTACTAGTTGGTGGCCACTTTTCTGATCAATGGCTGTTCAGTATATGGAACTCGAGGTTTTTTAAGAGGTTTGTATACACGTGAGAATAAGCAACACGACAGTTCCATAAAAAAGACACAGTAATGGTAGGTACTATCTGCAAATGATACGCTTTTGTTACAATCTATAAAGCCCATTTTGGCTGCATACGTAGAGACACAGTGACATCCAGTGGTTACTGGTAAATAGAACAGCCTGACCCATTATTTGGAGCACTGGCTCAGATCGTTACCAAGCTCATATACATTCCAGCGTCAGAAAAGTTGCAGCCTATGCTGTTCATTGAAAGAAACGTGAGTCAGTATCTGTTTCTATTTGATATATTTTGTTGATGCTCCTAAACTAAAATAGATATACACAGCAGTTGTCATACGAAGCAGAGAATAATAAAAATGTCACAAGTTTCCATCTTTTTAGGTTACATTTTGTACTTTTTTTCTGAAAAATTCCTTTAAGAAAAAATAAAACCCTACACCTCTGGGGTTTTTTTCAACTTCCCACAGTAACATGAAGTTAATAAATGTTTTCTTAGAGCCTTTGCTAAATAAAATCATACTGGCTCAAGTGCAATTCAAACAAATGTTTTCATTTGTAGCAAAAATTTTGCTAATCAAGTTTGTAAGGGAACTATGCTCTATTTTGTCTTTAGGACAGAAGATGGGATGGTCTACATTCAGTTTGTTATTCCATCTTTATATTAGCATTTTGCCTAGCAAATTTGCTCTTACAATTGACAATGTGCGAAGACCACTTTGTATTTTCAAAAACAAAGCTGGCTTTCCTCTGCCTCTGAAGTGTAGATAGAAATTTTATTGTGGATTTTTTGTAGGAGCCAGGTCAGGCTTCAAAATGGAAACTCAATGCCAGGTTTCATTAAAAAAACAAATTGCTCTTGCATCATTTTGCTATAAATAAGAAGTTTCCTACTTGAAATGAAGTGAATATTGAAGAGTGATTCCTTATTTCTAATCTAGCAGCAGTAGAGTCACTGTTTATGTAGAGCATTGGCTCAGTAATTAATTTCCCTTTGATCTGAAATTTTTGTTTAATCTTTGCTGAAAATTCACAGAGGTTATTCTTATGTTCTTATGTTCAGCAGAAATACAATAGTTTAAGGGTGATTCTGTGCCAGGCACAGACTAGCATTAATACACTGCAAAAGACTAGAGCGTGCATTTTCAAGAGTCAGGGGAAATGAAGGAGCAGTGAAGTGCAGGCTCTGCTGAAGATACCAGAGAAACTCCCAGCCACATCAGTGGAGCATAACTGTGCATAACTGCCTATGAGTGTTGGTCTAGATCTTGATTATGATTTTGCAGACCTTCCTGTGAAAAACCCTCCAGGTTGGGGAATATATATGCTTATGCGTTGACTAATCTGCTACAACAGTGTAACCCTGACTCCTGTGGTATATTAGTATGCTGATTCATCTGTGGCTTTAATGGAATGCTTGGTTTTGTCCTAAAGCCTGTGGAAAAACCTCCTAGTCACCCTCACTTCTTTTCATGTAGTGCCTGAAAAGCTTTGCTTCCTATCGATCATGCAAATTGACTCTAATTTTCTGATACATCATTAAGAACAGGGGTTGTTCAGGACTTTTTTAGGCTTATCTGTGACTTGACATGCCCTCTGACCCTGAGTGCGTGAGCTCCTACCAGAGTTCTTCAGCAAGATACTACTGCTACCAGCAGTGCTGAGCTCGGTGTGCTCCACATTTGTGCCCTCAAACCTTCAAGTGGTCTGGGGTAATTTTGAGTAAAAGACCTAAGAAGCTGTGAGTAGAGCTCCTGAGACTTCCCTGTGCCATGAAGAAGGCCTAGAAGTAGCTAGTATACTGCAGGTGACTCCAGATTAATGAGATTTCTCTGTGGATACTAGGGTATTCATGAGCTTGAAGAGAAACAACCCTTTGCTATTTTCCCTATTATTTTTCTGCAATTTGGAGAAAATTTTATTAGTTTTAACCTGACAAATCTATTTGTATTGTTATTTCCTGCTTTTTGTCTGGTGGCACCATCTGATCCAAATCTCAAGTTAATTTTTTAGGTCCCAGACTTGAAAGAATTTAAGCAGTTGTGGCTCCCACAAAAGTAACCATTTCATTCCTATATCCCACTCAAAATTTAGTTTAAAAGATTTTGTTAAAAATCTCTTTGTGTGACAAAAAGAGTGTCAGGGAAGAGTCACAAAAGAAAAAAAAAAAAAAAAGAAAAAAAAGGGAGTCGAAAGGAGTAAAGTTAAAGGAGAAAAGGAAGCAAATGCAAAAGACTAAATTTAAAGGATTGCTTGTCAAATATGAAGGAATCTCTATGGTTAGAAATAGTTCCAATCTTTTTTTTCTTTCCACTGGAACCCATTATGTTTTCACACAAGGGAACTAACACAATAAGGACATTAATGCTCTTCTTGCGTGCTAACTAGTTATTAGAGACTCACAATAAGGAAGGTGATCAGAGAATACTTGTCACATGCCCAAACTACCCTAATTCAAGGAAATTGCCACCTCAGTGCATCATATGAGGCAGGTCAAGCCTAGGGTGAAGCATGCTTTCTGTGTAAGAATTTTAATTAGCAATGAGCACAATAAAATACATAAGCTGATGAAAGTTAACAAGTGCTACTGTTTGAGATTTATGTTTGAATCCATGCTGTGTACTTCCCTTTCCTTACCGCCATAGTGGATTAGCAGTATACTGGATAGTAATCAACAAATATTACAATCATCCTTCTAATCTTATTAACAAACTTGTAAGAAGCATTAAGGACACATTTATACCACTTGTGGGAAACAGTCCAAATACAACGAAGCAAAAGCTGCTTATCTACAAGCAAAAACACCATTATATGACTGAAGGGGGCCAAGTTAATCAGAGCTATCAAGAGACTAATTCAAATCCAGAGGACTGGGAAGGCAGATTAAATGATCATTCATAAATCATTGAAAACATACACTATACAGCATTGTAACAATGAACAATGATCTTCTGTAGGGTGCAGTTTCCTGCTTTCTATATATCTATGTTTTGACGTTTTACGTATCTCATCAGCATCTTTTTATCCCTAAATTATGAATGTGTAGCAATAGCACTATAACACAGCTTGTTAATCATCAGACCTTTAGGAAGGAAGGGGATGGACTGTAAAAACAAACCTAAAATTGTTCATGTTTACAGGCAGCACTACTTCTGCTTACTACAAGCACACACAAAATATAAAAGAATATGATCTGAGATCTTGTGGAGGAAAACTGGAGAAAGAAACTGAGAGAAAGTGAAAAATCAGCTTTATCAGCTTTTTTATCAGGCTCTTTTGCTTTATAGGATGGAGGGAAGGACACTGATGGTTGATTTTTCACTTTTAAAATATTTTGTAGAAATGTGCTGATTTAGTGAGGAAAACGCATCAAAATATAGGCTTACACACCAACTCAGCCATGGAACAACCTGGGTCTGGTCTTATTATGCCTTTCTACTAGTAGGATTGAAACTATCCACAGGCTGTGACTGACTCCTCTTTAGAACTGTCTTCCAAAGTCTCGGTTACTTGTTTTTGAAAGTGGTTAAAACAGTGCTCTTTGGCTACTTGCTTTTTTCACCCTATCAACAGTCCTAACAAAGACTTTTGCACTACTTACCAGAAGTAAAGGATTCTCCCAAGGACTAGAGTTAATGGCACTTGTTTCTGATCTCACAAGACATGGAACACACTTGAGTTCTCTATAGAACATCATCTTACACATTTCTAGTGCCTGATATTCCACTGCTATGCACCGTATGTATTTACTTAAATTAGCACAAAGTGAGGGCAAAAAGCTGCCATTACAAAGCACACTGGGAAGAACAGTCCTTCAATATTTAAATTATGTGAGGTTTTGTTTGTTGGGTTTTTTCCCTAGAAAACAGAAGGGTCTTCAGACTGGAAGAATAAGGATGAATAGCATGAGACTCTAAAACCAAGTGACATTATCAGTTTGATAGCACTGTTAAATCAGACTTGTACAGATTTGTCCCCAGGCACGTGAGAAACATCATTTGTTCATTCTTGTGACTTCATGGACTTGTTTTTCAGTTCTCCCTCCTTTCCTTTACTCCGCTAAAAAACTTTACATGTCCCACTTATAGCTCTAGCAAGGTGATGGCCTCAGTGCTTGCATAGTCCTCTGGTTTTTGGCATAGCATCAGACATAAGCTCTCATCTGGCTCTTCTTTTCTTTCTAGGCCTTACCCAAGTCTGCCTGCTCTATATCTCAGGTTACCAGCGTGGTCCTATTATGACCAAGATGCCAACTGGCAACAAAACTGCACAGCCAACTGGAGTACACGGTAAATATTTTCTTGCTCATTCTAATTTCTCAGCATCTTGTCCGAGCTTCTGGTTTGCTCCCTAAGTTACTCCCTAAGGTCCCTTAACTGCAATCATCTTCAAAAAAAAGATCACACATCTCCATTCAAGCTCTAGGACTGAATTTTTACCACTACCTAGTGGCAAAGATCTTGTCCAAGATACTGTTCTTAGATAAGGCCACATGCCTGGACCACACACACATTTTTCTGCAGGTAGTTTTTGCAACTACCTCTAAATGGAAAATAAAGTCCTTTGAAGATACACTGGTTGTTTGAAACACCTGTCCACATCCTAGCCCATTAATTATGAGGCCTAGTAGAGCTCTTTGGTTTTGTATCACATGACTTAACTGTCAGAGTGGATTTATACATCTCAAGATGAGAACATTCAGTAGGTTGAAATTCAATATCCACCGGAAAATAGGAAGTATGCTTTTCTACTTGTTTTTTTTCTAACAGAACAAAGCTGTGGAGGGCAAAAAATTTGCCTGGGTCCGCAGTGTCAGGTGCCAGTGATAAAGAGTAAACAAAGGAATATGCAGAACAAAAATGATCTCTCTAATTTATTCAACTTTTCATTGTTTCTACTGTAAAAAACATTAGCTACAGTCTTTGCTGAGAAGTATAGTCTGCTGAGGGAGTAGGAAGGAAAGAAGTCAAATACATCTGTGCGAAAAGAGATGCAACAGTTATCATGAACTTGGTTATTCTTTCACATTTTGACCAAGCTGAAATAAGCTTCAAAGCACAAAGTTGTTTTGCTAAGTAACTAAGAAACTGAAAGGATTGAAATTCATAAATGTTGGTGAGACTATCTTCTTTAAACTGTTATTTTGAGATCTCCTTTCTGTGTCAAAATAAAAACAAAGTATTTACTACAAAAATTCACGTGTCTGTTTTCACAGGTGCACCCTAATAATTTTAAATCCATTTTTCTAATTTACTTAACATTTTCAGTTTTCACTATGAATATTTGATATAGGGTTTTACTGCTTGGGATAAAAAGAGTATTCTCCAGCCTGTGTCAGATTTTGTCTACAGGCAGATATATTCAGGTAACCAAATTCAGTGCTTTGCCTAACTGGGATCATGCCTTTGAAGGATCCTAACCACAGGGAAAATGCTGTATTTCTTTTCACAGGCAAGGCATAAGGAGATGAATGAAACAGCTTTGAAACACTCTCTGGCACAAAACCAAACTCACGAGTACAAGTGCTTACGAGGAGATAACACGGAGTTAATGGGTTCATGACATACAAGCAGCAATAACTGGTGCTCCTGTACGTTCATTCCAGTGGCAGACTGGTAACAAGAGTCTACTGTCTTTGGTTGGCCACTGCTTTTAACAGAAGTGGCCAAGTAACTCCTCTGTTGCTGTGTTTGGAGCTGCCCTGTGTACATGTTTCTCTCCTAGGATATTTGTAGACTAGAATGGCCTGCAGACTGCATTCTGGCTTGTCTACAGTGGGAGCTAAGGGTATCAGAAAATAACCAATTTCTTGTAAAGTGGACTTGGGAGCACACACAATTTTATTATAATGTCCACTTGTAAACTCTGACCACATGTTAAATGTGGGGTAGCTTACTGTGAAAGAAGGCAATAAATGCTGACTTCTTTTACAAGTGAAAGTGGTGGTAGATTAAAGATGGTAAAAGTCACTTGAAATAAGCTATCTGGTGTTTTGCTGTAGCATAATTTTTTTTGTTGTTGCTAACAACTGCAGAATAGCTCTTATTTACATCTCTTTAATTCATGGTCACTTAATTCATGTGTCATTTATCTTTTCCTTTGTCAGTCTTAATTACCCTGTTCCCTGGAAAGGTTTGATGTGATTTGATCACACAACCTTTCATTTCTATCATTTAAGTGCTTAAAAATGTTTGTGTGATAATCTGTCTCAGAATTCTTCTTGGTACCAAAGTGAGGTTGGCTTGTTTATAGCTTCCTCTTTTCAAGCAAAATATACTGAATTTCCCACTTTCCTGCCTCCGAAAATTTTCAGAAGTTTTGTTAATGACTAAAATAAAAGCAGCTTTGAAAGCTGGTTTTGCTTGAATCATCCATTATTTCTTTCCTATTCTGTTTTTTTTTTACACAGCTATGCAATAGTTTTTCTTTTACATAACTTTTATACTTAGGATTTATATAGGAAGGATTTATATAAACTTTCCTTACTGCATTTTATACCCCTGCTAACTGAAATTCACTGTGAACCTACGTGTTTCTGATTTTATCCTTATATGCTTTTTTCCTTCTATTATAGAATTAAGTTTTGATTGTCAAAATATACATACTCAGTTTGCAAAATTACTCTTACTATTATTAACTAGAATTTTTGCAGCGTGACTGGAGATACAGCAGCTGATTAGTTGGATTTCTTCAAATTCACTTAGTTCATCAGAGACTGATCTTACAATGTAGGTTATGCCATCCCCAATAGCTGTCAAATGATTCATGTATAATAAGTGTAGCTTTCTCAAATTTCTGATACCTTCAGCTATGAATGGAAAAAACAGGTCACATTGCTAGGTGAACTCTTTTGATATGTTTATAACATTTTTTTCATAGCAAAGAGTGAGACAGAATTAGATGTTTACTGCCTGGAATACTACTATCTATATTTAGATGCCATTAAATATATAGTGTTTTGTTTGGGAAAAAAAAAAAAAAAGATAAACACAGCCTCTTGTTCATCTCTTGTATTGTGTAATCAATATAAACTGCCCCTCGGCCCAGAGAAAGTAACTCACAGAAGACCAAATGTGACCTTCATGTGGAACAAATCCAGGAGAAGCATTTTTTTACCTTGCCATCAAAGAGAGGATGGGTAGACATATGAATTGCCATCTCCATTTCAGTTACTGGGTAGTGTGGTCCTGGCGAACATTATTCAAACTTTTCAACCTTGGTATCCAGTGACTGACCTTGCAGAAAGTCAGCAACAGGACAGGGAAGGGAACTATATCACCTTTGCAACCTCCTGACTTGCAGTTCACGCAGATTAGCCAGCCCTGGGGTCGGTCTGTTAGATCTGTTTGACTACAATATGCATTACTAACTTGAAAGAAGCATTCTCATACTTCATGACAATCAGAATACAGAACATATCACGACTTCAATGCAAATGTATAAGAAATTATTTCTCTAAATTAGATGATAGGATTTTCAAGTCCTAATAGTGTACAAACTTTAGATAACTTGTAAAAATATTCACAGTCTCAGCACTGTATACTTGATTGGGGTGTGAAATAGGAGACAGAAAATTACCTATTTTTTTGCATCATTTTCATCCATACTTATTTGTCAAGCACAGGCTCTTCAGCACTCACAAGTTTCTGTCTTCCATCAATAAGTCTACCTGCCAAAAAAAAAACCCCATAGATGTATACAGCATGTTAATTTAATACAGGAACAAATTCATTTGTAGAACAAATACACTTCAGTGCTATTAGGTTCTTTTCAAAAGTAAATAACGAGTTTGTGTGAAAATATGAATGTCTAAAAGGGACGGCCTAATAAGAATATGGCAGAGATCTGTGAAAGAACGCGCACATGGAAGAGGCTGGGTAGAGACTGGCTGATTTGTTTTCTTTTTCTTCCAGAACAATAGGCTACCAATTTAGGCTGTTCCAAAATGAACATTAAGGACATAATCCTTCACACCCTTTGCCATAAGATGCTGCAGATGCACTAAGATTACATGGGTTCAAAGCAAAGACAAGTACTAGCAGGACCCTTTGGGGACGTTACCGAATAAACAAATCATAAGCACCAGAAGCTCCTCTGAGCTTAAAGGAGAGGCTGTGAGATAATTAAGAAAGTATCATAGATCCTTGCACTGTTCTTGCCCTTCTGTAAATGTCCACTTGTAGCTGCTCTTGGAGACAATGAACCAAGGTAGATGGATCTTTTCTCTGAATCACTGTGGCTGTTTCATTATATTCTTATGCTGTTCTTTTAACAGTCTTGGCTTCTATGTGCACACAGGAAAGAGAATTTCTTTTATTTAATAGTGCAGTTCCAGATAATTATATGTCATAGAATGATAGAAAAAAAAATTGAATTAGGACTTCTGAGGTCATCTAGTTCAATTTCCTGCTCAAAGCAGGGCTGATTTTAAAGTTAGATGAGGCTTGAACAGCCTTGTCCAGCTGAGTTTTGAAAATCTCCAAGGATAGTGATTGAATGACCTCTGGATCCCCGTTGCAATCTTTGATCATTCTCCTGGTAAAAAAGTTTATGTCCAATTGGAATTTCACTTGTTACAGACTGGAAATTGTTGACTCTTGACCTTCAGTTATGCACCTCTGAAAAGCTTCATCTTTTTTATAATACCCTTAAGGTAATGGCAGACTGCAATTAGTTTCCCCATTAGCCTTTTCTTCTCCAGGCAAACCATGCCCAGTTCTCTTAGCTTCTCCTTGTGTATTAGGTATTCCAGATCCCTGGTCACATTAGTGCCCATCCGTTGGACTCTTAACCGGATCATTAGTATCTCTTTTATACCAGGCAGCCTGAAACTGCACATAATACTCCAGATTTGTCCTCAAGAGTGCAGAATGGAAGGGAACCCTATTCCTAGGGTACACTACTCCTAATGGACCCCTCTGTGTACTTAGTTTTTATCACTGCAAAAGTGCTTTGCTGACTCATAATCACCGGTCTCCAAGATACGTTATCATCAGTACTTGTGTATGTTTTTCAGGACAAGATACATTCATGGATAGCATGAGTGATGAAAAGCTCAGATCATAGTGCAGCAGAAGATGCACCAATGCCCCATTAGTGCCCTGCTCTAACAGTAGTGTTAAAAGATCTCATATGTGTGATTCACAGCATTAGGAAATACAGGTCCCTCATCCTAAGTGCAGAATCCTTCACCTCAGATATGTCTGGAGCACACTACACTATAGTCACTGTACTCATCTTTATTACGGTATTGTAATTTTAAGATAAAACAACCATTCAAGCTAGAAGCATTTAATGAATTATTGGAATGACTTCTCAAAAGATACTGCAGATTTTCCATCATATTAGGTATTAACATCAGAACTAGCTTTCTTTCAAAAAAAAATGCTTACCTAGAAACTTAAGACAGTAGGAAGCAATGAAGGAAATTTTTTCTCCAACATTAAAGGTCTAGATTAGGCTAAAATGGTCTCGTTTGGTTACCAAAAACTTAACTAGTGTACAGACATTACCTTATTTACTGTGGATTACTTGCACCAGGGTTAAAATTTTTCTTCCATCTCTATTCCAAGAATATGATGGAATGACAGCTTACAAGAATTCAAAGGCCTTTGTATACCAAGAACCAAGAATATAATAAAATGGCAGTTTAAAGGAATTCAAAGGCTAGACTTGACTGGTGCACTCAAGTGCATCCTCAGTGAATTTGCAGACATCACCAAGCTGAGTGGTGCAGTTGACATACCCAAGGGACAGGATGCCATCCAGAGAGACCTGGACAAGCTTGAGAAGTGGGTCCAAGAGGTTAAACAAGGCCAAGTGCAAGGTCCTGCAGCTGGGTTGGGACAATGCCTCGTATCAATACAGGCTGGGGGAGAAGAGATTGAGAGCAACCCTGTGCAGAAGGACTCCAAGGTACTGGTGGATGAAAAGCTGGACATGAGCCAGCAATGTGCACTTCAACCTAGAAAGCCAACAGTATCCTGGGCTGCATCAAAATAAGTGTGGCCAGCAGGTCAAGGGAGGTGACTCTGCCCCTCTACTCTGCTCTCATGAGACCCCACGTGGAGTACTGTGTCCAGCTCTGGAGTCTTCAGCACAAGAAAGATGTGGACCTGTTGGAGTGGGTCCACAGGAGGGCCACAGTAATGATCACGGGGCTGGAACACCTTTACTGTGAAGAAAGGCTGAAAGAGTTGGCGTTGTTCAGCGTGGACATGAGAAGGCTGCAAGGTGACCTTACTGAAGCCTTTCAGTACTTAAAGGGGGCCTACAAGAAAGATGGAGACAACCTTTTTAGTATGGCCTGTTAAAACAGGACAAGGGGTAGTGGTTTTAAACTAAAAGAAGGTAGATTTAGATTAGATGCAAGGAAGACATTTTTTTACAATAAGGATGGTAAAACACTGGCACAGATTGGCCAGAGAAATGGTGGGTGCCCTATCCATGGAAACATTGAAGGTGAGATTGGATGGGGCTCTGAGCAACCTGATCTAGTTAAAGATGTCCCTGCTTACTGCAGGAGACTTGAACTAGATGACCTTTAATGGTCCCTTCCAACACAAAGCAGTCTATGATCCTATGACTTACACAAGTAAACATAAGTAAATTTATATAACTAAGTAGACTGCAGTCACTTTCACCATAAATACAGAATTCCATTCTAGCAATATAACATTTCTTAAACTGATCAAAACCAGGCATCTTCCACTTTGTTTTTTCTTCTCATCTGCATTTATCTAAAAGAGCTCATTTACTGCCAGTAAATACTGTACCTTCTAGATTTTCACTTTTCAGATTTCTTATAATTTTCAGCTTTGTCACTGTGATCTGTTGCTCATCTTCCACAGTAATAGGTGTGGACTCCACAGTAAGATCTTGTAAGCTTTCACTCTTTCAGGTTTTTTCACTGGATTGGTGTTTTGCCTCTTTGTGTCTTAACGTTTGTAAAATTTCTTAGTGTTCATTGTCTTATTCCCTCGGATGAAACAATTCAGACCACACAAATCAAATTAGAGTTTACTTAACTAAAAACTTGCAAGACTATTGTAAGAATGAGTTCGTTGGAAGTTTTTCATTTTTTCTTCTATAATAATTTAACTGAAGACAAAAATATAACCAGTAATACTTGAAATATCCTCACAGGTCATGAAAGAGAAAAGAGTTGTGTTTCTCAAGTGACTTAGCCAAAATATTGCAGGCTTCTGAACCTTTATTCAAGATCTTGTAGATCATCAGTCTTGAGGCACATTGTTTTCAAAGACAATGGTATTCACTTCTTCACAAGACATGACATTGCAAGCCAAAAGGTCATCTGCTATTTGCTTGACAGTGATCATTCCCATTCTTTGAGATGTACTCTTTTGCTTTCTATGAATTCCACTGAACAGATAATTCAATGTCTTAGAAAAGTCTAGCTCATACAGTAGCAGACACATAAACTATCCTTTGGTATTCAGTGCACACTTTTGTGGTGCACTGAGTGGCTGATATCTACAAAGGGACAAATAGTATTCAGGAAATGGTGAGATATTAGTAGGAATGTAGAAAAGTTTATAAAAATTTCTGTGAATGGATAGGAGGCTTCTGGTAAAAAAAGATTCAGTATTCAGTGTATCAGTATGGGTATGAAAGTTGCATGATATGTCTGAGATGTTGGCCGGCATCTCAGAAACATGTTAAAAGTTTAAATGGAAATTGCTTTTGAAAATCATATTATTTACTGATATGTGTAAATATGGGCTCATATTTCAGGATCTGCATTTGAAACTCTGGGAAAGTTCTTGCAGGTAATGACAAATACAACTCAATTATTCAAACAAAGACTGTATGAAGTATTTAAACATTATTATACTAATTTTACGATTAAAAAAAGTTAAACAAGTTACACTTAATGCCAAAGCTCATGGGCAGTCCTGAACACATCCCAGGATGAGAACATCCCCAAACAGTCTTCTGTACTGCGTGGTTGGGAAGGCTGAGAATCAGTGTCAGGGCATGCAAGCGCTCCGAACCTGAAGGAATTCACATATGATACTTATCTCTGTGTATCTTGAAGAAAGACACAGATTCTCAACTCCCAAGCTAGACATGAATATCTGATCAAAATTATTTTTTAATAGCCAGTTTAAAGTAGGTAACAGCATTGTAGAGGCAGTAAGCAGATAAAAGAAAGACATTTTAGGAATGAGGATTGACAGCTCTGGCCTGATATTGGTAAATTTGAGCCACTAGGGACAGCCCCATTTCAGTTGGGCAGCTCTGTTCTCTTTCTTTCCACAAAATCCAGAAGTTTGAGATATAATAGTAATAATTAGTGTAGTCATGGGAATGGTTTTTTTGGGAAGATGTGTACGTGCCACAGGCATTTCTCCAAAATGAGCTGTATTTTGAGAATTTTACATTTTTTGCAAGTTTGCAATTTCTTTGTGTGGAATTTTAAAATAAATGTTGGGGGAATTGATTTACCTACCCATGTCAAAATAAAACTGGACTATCATTCCTTTTTTAGACCTTGAATAAGCAACTCACTCCATATTATCTGTAAGTTCCTTCTCTGCAAGTTTCCTCCTTGTACAAATACTTAAATTTTGTTTCCTTAAAGAGTATGCTGTGAAATACCTTTCTGTTGCCAGAAACATATGGAACTGTTTCTGGATGTAAGGCAAGTTCCAGTTCATAACTATTGAACATTTTATGATACAGTAGTTATTGAAAACCTAGCTTTCAGTCCAGGGTTAACGGTCAAGTTAGTAAATATTTCTGCTGCCAGTAGAAGTGAATGTATGATGCATTTTCTTCATTCACTCTTTAAGGGTTTCATTGAAAGATGGTAACTTTAATTCATGAATGAGGTGTTCACTGCAGAGCTCTCTGATGTCCAGATTAAACCATGGAGTCTTGCTGTTCCAAGAAGCTGGGGCTGAGGGCTTTCCTCACTAGAGCATCACTGACTCAAGCAACTAGATACAGCGAGGCAGGCACAAAGAGAGGTGCTAGATACAAATGCAAAAGCCCTTTCAAAGTGGCTGATTTGTACTATCAGTATGAAGATCAGACTAACCTGGTAGTATTGTGACACATTAGGAATGAAACTCCCCAAGCAACTTTCTCTGCCTATTCCCCTGTCACAGCAGTTGGCTCCAGACTTCCCCCAAGGAATAGCAGATTTTTCACATCAATGGTTCTGACTTGCTTTTCACACAGTAAATATTACAAAATGTTGAAGTAAATTCACATACATGATTCTTGTATTACTAAAATTAAAATTAATTAGAAGCCTTTCCTAAGATAACCATTTGCAGATGAGAGTGTATTTGTGGCTATCTGACAGGGCATTTGTATGCAGCACAGTTTTCTACAGCCTTTTTAAATACTTCCTTTCCCTTTTTCCTTTCCCTGACTATGATACTGTAAGTCAGAGTGCTAGCAATTTGTCCCACTGATGGTAGCACTTGCAAACAGTTAAGCTACATGGAAGGGTGGTTATGTGCAAAGAGCTGTAAGACAACCTAAGCTTCAACAGACCAAGTGGAGCAATTTATGATTGCTCACATTTTTACATGTAGCCTGGGCCTTAATCAGTGAAGGTCATTTCTAAAGTGCACAAAAAGGAAAAAAGCGTAAAATGCTGAGAATCTAGCAGCAGCATCTGGATGAAACGGGTTACTCAGCTGGTTTCGAACACTTTTTTCAGAATCCCACCCTGAACTGAAAGCCCGGGCAAGGTCTGAGCTGACAAAAGCAGCGCTAGAGTGCCCTCCGCTGGCACAGCCCAGTCCGGAGACAACGGGTTGCACACTTGAGAGGAGTCTGAAGGGGAAGGGACAGGGGATGAAAGGAAGGGGAGGACAGACAAATCTTAGTGTTTGAGCAAATGCTGAGAAAAATTCAGAGTGCCTCGATCAGGTGTGTTTCTCAGTCCTTCGCTGTTCTGGGATGACAGGGCATCAGGAGGAGCAACTCTTGAAATCTACTCACTGTTCTTATTTTAGGTAAGCACTGGCAGAATATTTTTCCTCTCCTTGAGAGTCTCTTCTGTGTGAAATTCCATTTGGATCTCAGCTGGTCAAAAACACCCCAGGGAAAGAAATAATTAAAACAAGTTTCCTTCTATTATCAAAATGATGTTTCAAAAGTAGATAGTGAATGATATTGAATGTCTTCATAGACAATTGAAAGCAGAGAAATAGAATGACTTACTTGCTCGTGTTCATACACAGATCATAGCCAGAATCATAGACAATGATAAACTATGGAAAGTAGTTCCAAACAGAAAGATCTTTGCTAGGCATGTTCAGCAGTGTCACGAAATTGTTTTCTGCTTCACATCAATCTACATCTATTTTAGTTGTACTTGGAAAGTCATACAGCACATGCATAGTGTTAGATCCAGTGAAGCCATGAAATGAGGCAAGAACTAGTCACCCAGCCTCCCCTGCAATCTCATTTGTTACTGCTCCTGTTCAGCACATTAATAAAATACGCATTTGTGACTCATCTTATTGCATAATAATCTGTCATTAATTATCATTGTCCCAAGTTTCCTCCTCAAAGCCGACCCAGGGTGAGAGTTCATCTCTTTTGTCTAGTCCCACCCTTTTACACTGCCCTGAGAGCTACTCCTCATGTTTATCAGGAGGTACACTACTTTTGTCCCACACGCCGCCAAGTCTGGCTCTAGCAATGTATATTGCTGGTCTTAGGAAAAAAGTATCAAGCTCCTTAAAGGTTTTGAGACCCAACATCAATAAGTAAGAATTATAATGAAGCAAGTGACAGGTTTGCCTTAAATGCAAGCAATTCCATGACATGGCATTCGTTGTTGTCATCCCTATATGCAATTAAAAAAAAAAAGAAAAGGAAACAATATTAAAGCAAACGAAAAAAAAACACAAATGAAGAAAGGAGCCTAAAGGATATATTCTATGTTCTATTCTATTCTAATTCTTATTCTATTCCATTAATTACAGTTGCTGCTAGCAAGTCCCAGTAAGGGGGCTATCTTGGATGTAGCATCTTAAACTGTGGGAGAAGTTTTTGGATATGTTAACACATTTTTAATATGAACTGGAGTGTAAGAAATGTGCTGAATTCTACATCTGATTTGTGACTCTGCAGATTTCTTTCTAGGCAAGGGAATTGCAGGGGAGCAGTCCAGAAACCCCTGAACCTCAGGTGACTGCCAAGGATACCACTAATATGCAGGGACCAGGCATAGCTTAAAAAATAACATGAAAACTGCATATAGATACTGAGAGGGGACAAATGCAAAAGAATGGCAGAGAAAAAAAGATGATTTAGATAACAGAACAGATTTAGGATTGTATACAGAAAACAATTAGCAAAAGGTTTGCAGATGACCATGATGATACTGGGAGGTGGAGCCATATAAAATAACATTGGGTAGCAAAGATGAAGGCAAATCCTTCTGAACAGTCAAAAGGAAGGATGCATTTTTTTCATATCCATCATGGAAGGAAAATATTTGGGATGATGCTTTTATTCAATAAAGAAAGAAAAAGAAGAAGTCTAGTGTTATATTTGAAAGGCCGAGTATTTGCCAGCAGATCTTTTGATAATGAAAGTTCAAAATACTATTTTTAGCAGTATACAGAAAGCAGATTACATGACTCAAGCAGCATACACAAAGAAATTAAGACAGTATCTTGTGTAGAAATGAGAAGCAGATTGTCCTGGTTTTGCTAGGACAGAATAATAGTCCAGCCGTGGTATGCAGGCCAGTGGCAGTTTCGAGTCAGCCAGGAGCTTAAGCTGGGAAAGGAAAAAGCCAGGGCAGCGAACTCGAGTATCATGTATCACAGGTGTATCCCATCCCATAATTGTCATACTCCTTATAAAGGGGGAACTTTTACTACAGCTGGAGGCTTTTCTTCATCTCTGGAGGAGCTTGTCTACTATTCTGCTCCCAAGGACTGCTTCCCTGTTTATTGTGAGTACTGTGCATTTGCTGGATCGAGTACAGCTTTGTATACTTTATATGGGTATCAGTTTGGCTGTTACATTAAATCCACTTCAACTCACAAGTCTCCTTTTCCTCATCTCCCTTCTTGGCTGGGGAAGGGTCACTGGGTGATAGTGTAACCGCTCTAGTTTAGATCCACATATGGGCTAAACATAGACACATATTTACAATTAAATGTAGTAAGAGACAGAAGGTAGGTAGGGACAGGCAGGGGGCATTGGCCATGCAGATGAACAGCTTGTAGAAAACCTGAAAAACTATTGCAGGTGGTAGCGAGGGGGTGAAGCTGTCATCCCATGGTGCTGCAGATACTGAGTTTCTGCTGCTGGCCTTCAGATCAGTCCTGGGAGGTCAGACTGGACTAAAACATCTGGTTTCCTATCTTGAACACTGCCCATCGTAACAGCAGCCCTTGCACCGAAGCAGCCAGTGGGGTCAGAACTGCCCTAGCAGCCCTCCAGAGCCTCAGCTGCAAGGGAGCCGTTTCCTCATGGTTCACAGGGTCTTGCCAGCTGGCCTTCCATGAAAAACATTTGCTTGAAGAGTGTTTTTTGGGTGTGGGTAGGAGGTCGAAAGTGAATTCCCCAGCACTCTCCTTTGGCGTGGTGCTCGAGTACCGTACCGACCCGGTACACTGGTCACCCGCAGGTGTCGGAAGGTCAGTAGCGCAGGGCACTGCCAAGGAGCATGTTCAGGAGCCGGCAGCCCGTGTGGAATGATCTCAGGGCTGCGGCCCCAAACCCCCAGCGCACATTGCAGCTGCGCACCGCCAAGGGGCCTCCGCGCCGCCCTTGCGTGCGCAGCGCCAGTATAGGGCCCCCAGGATGCTAACGGCAAAACCGCGGCCGGTCGGCCTTGAAGGTGGCGGCTGTTGGCCGACCGATGACGCAAGAGCCGGGTGCGCCAGCGAGGGCGGGCAGGAACAACAGCGCAAGACATAATGCGCCCATGGACGCCATACGCCTGCGGCCACCACCCCGCCCACCTCTCGCGTCGTGCTTCGCCCAATCAGGAGGAGCTTTATACTGGAGTGGAAATGCCCTCACTCTCCGAGATAGAGCCATCATTGGCTCTGCGGCGGCCAATCACGACGCGCCTTGCGAGCAGCCAATGGGAGGGGCGGTGTCGCTTGTTGTTGCCCCGTGAGGCGGCTGCGCTGTGGGTGTCGGGTGCCGGCCGCTGCTGCAGGAGGTGTCCGGGGAGGCCCCAGGCCCCGGTATCCGCTCGTCTCTCGCTGCCCCCACCGGCCCCGCGGAGGGCGGGGAGATGCAGCCCCCGGGCCCTCAGCAGCCACCGCTCTATGCGCCCAACAACGGGGACTTCACCTTTGTCTCCTCGGCAGACGCCGAAGGTGAGCGCGGGGCCGCGGCTGGGGCAGCACTCGCTTTCCCGAGAGGAGGGCTCGGCCGGGCCCCGGGGGGAGCGGGCGCCTGTCGTGCCGCTGAGGCAAGAGGTGCCTTCCTCGTCCCTCCTCCCACCGCCCCCGAAGTTGGTGGCGTGGCTGGAGGCGGAGCGGGGTGGCTGAGGTGGCCGCTGCCTTCGGGTCGCGGCGCCGGCTCTCGGCGGCAGGGTGCGAGCCAGCAGCGGTCTCGGCGCGGCGGAAGCACCAGCGTGGCAGGGCCGGGCGGGTTGCTGCCGCTCTCGGCTTCTCCGAAAGCTGGCATCGAGATTGCGCCCGGCGGCCTGACAGAGCCGTGACAAGCTCTGTCACGGACCGCTTCTCTTCCTCACGTTGCTGGAAGCGCAGTTTGGTGTCTGTTGAAGATTGTGCCGTATGTTCCCGTTGCCTGTAATGCTCTGCCGAAGTCTCTGTGCCGTGTCTCGCTTAAGCACAGTAATGAGGGGGAGAAAATAAGCCCTGCGTGTAGTTCGGGGGGGGTGAAGTGTGGCCCACTACCTAACTGCTGCGCAAATAGCTGTGTGCCAGCCTGCTGTCAAGATCTGCCTTGAGAGTGTGAAAATGTACCTCCGTTGTGTCAACATTGTGCTAACTTCTTTGATGGAGAATGGTCTTTTGGGCTCTACCCGTTTGAATAACAAGCATTCTGCTTTACGTCTGTATTTAGTTACTGTTGAAATTGTGAGTTGAGGTAGGGAATCATGTAAATCCTGACTCATGTGCCCCACCCTGGAAAAGAATTACTGAAGCGGCAAAACTATTGTAGAATACCTGCTCTTTTGTGAACTTCCCAGTACTCCTTGCAGGACTGCTAATCAACAGGTACAATCTCAGCTCTGTGTGTGGTGGGTTTTGTTTGGTTGGTTTTTGTGTGTGTGTATGTTTGTGTTTTATTTATGCTGTGTGTTTGGTCTTTTGTGAGGGCTTTTGTTTGTTTGTTTTGTATGTTTTGTTTTTGTTTTCTACCTCAGTCTTAAAAAGGATCCAGGTATCTCTGAAGTGGAAACTCTCTGGATTCCCCCTGGAAGCATGGAGGCATTTGTTGAGCAATGCTGAACCCAGTCCAATACAGCCATCTTTCCAGTAGGATGTGTTGAATTGCAATTGGCTTTGTGTTCTTTATGAACACAGGCAAGGTGTGATCTGCTTATTCAAATGTAGTCCTGTTTGCAAAGTGCTGCATAGACTTAACCTGACTTAAAAAAAACCATAAACAGCTTGATATTTCTAAATTAAAATTGTACATATTGCACTCTGACTGCTACTCGTTTCCCAAATCTTGATCCATGTGAAAAATATAAGTATAAGCTGTTTTATTTTCCCATCTTATTGCCATGAGAGGTAGGAGCTGTTTGTAGGAAAGAATACTGGTGAAGTGTTCCCAATTAAGTAAACAGATATGGTATAAAGAACAGACTGTTGGTGGGGTTGTTTTTTTTTGGGGGGGGAGTGAGGGGTGGTGTGGTTGTTTTTTGTGGGTTTTTGTTTGTTTGCTTGGGTTTTTTTGTGTGTTTTGGTTTTGTTTCTGTTTTTTGTTTGTTTGCTTTTGTTTGGTTTTTTGTTTGTTGTTTTGGTTTTTTTCCTCTTGTTTGTTTATTTAAAGTTGACAGCAAAGATGGTCTTGAAAGCTGGTTTTCCACAATGCCTGGCTGAAATGAGGCATGTGAGATACCACAGATTTGTTTCTGTGGTGTTCTGCCTGAGACAGTGGCACTGAAGGTACCCTAACTTTTGCTAGCAAGTATCAGAACCATCAATTCTTGGCGGATTCTTGAGTGCTTGCATGGCCTGTTGTTTAACCCTCTCATTCAAAGCAGTCTATAGAACAGAAGGTGGTGGTTTTTCTTTCCCTCTGCTTTTTGCAGCCTTATGTGCCATCTGAGATGTCTTGCAAAATAGACTTAAGAACATGTTAAAAGGTTTCATGATTAGAAAGTGTGGTTGTAGGTATTCACCCATCATAGACTGCTAAAAGAAGTCTTACTAAATAACTTCCACTTGTGTGGAAGTTTCCCTGCCTCGGGATCGATTGTCAGCAGTCATTGAGAAAGGATAAATAAATGGCTGGTTGGACTGTTATGTTTGGTTTTGACAGTCACGTTTGTGCATGAAGAGTAGCAAGAGTCTCTTTTACAAAGAAGTGTTATGTTGCAGCATAAATAAATATTTTTAAATGACATAAGGGTTCCAGTACAATAGAAAACTTCTGAGGCTTCCTCTACCTTGGCACCCAGGCATTAAGAATACATTTGTCCGTTTCCCTACCTCTGTAAACATTAGAGGAAGCATTTGCTTGTGGCTGGTGAGAACAGTGTACGTGTACTGATACTGACAGGAGCAAAGAGAAATTCCTTCTTTAAGTTACAGTCATCTTTACAAAGGTCTTGTGCAGATGGTGTTCCAAGAGTCAAAGCAGTGCATCATTAACTCATGATTATGAAACGGTTGAAAACCATTTGTGGAGAAGTTTGAGTGGCCTAGCAAGCTGATTTGGGAAGGTGAGTTCTGTGAAATTAATTGTGAGACTGAGTGATCAGCGAACTCTTCAGACATGCTGTCTGAAGACTTTGTGAGATTCTGTCACTACAAATTTTGTTTCTATAACACTGTTGTGTTGTGGTAGAAAATGCCACAAATGTAATCTACAAATACAACCTGACTTGCCTCTGTATGTGTTTCAGAATTACTTGCTATAACTAGGTGTTGGGGATAGACTGTACTTTCAGCAAGTTCGCTGATGATACGAAACTGGGAGGGGTGGCTGACACACCAGAAGGCTGTGCTGCCATCCATCGAGATCCGGAGAGCTGGGCAAAGATGAACCTCATGAAGTTCAATAAGGACATTTGTAGAGTCCTGCATCTGGGAAGGAATAACACTAGGCACCAGTACAGGTTAGGGGTCATCCTGCTGGAAAGCAGCACCACGGAGAATGACGTTGGAGCCCCAGTGGATAGTAAGTTATTCATGGGACAGCAATGTGCCCTTGGGGCCAGGAAGGCCAATGGCATCCTGGGTTGCATTAAGAAAACTATGTCCAGCAGGTCTATGGAGGTTCTTCTTCCCCTCTACTCTGCCCTAGTGAGACCACACCTGGAATACTGTATCCAGTTTTGGGTTCCCCAGTTTAAGAGAGACGAGGATCTGCTGGGGAGAGTCCAATGGAGAGCTACAAGGATGATTAAGGGGCTTGAGCATCTCCCATGTGAAGGAAGACTGAGAGAACTGGGTCTGTTTAGTCTTCAGAGGAGAAGACAGAGGGGACCTTATTAATGTCTATAAGTATCTGAAGGGTGGTGTCAAATGGAAGGAGCCAATCTCTTTTCTGTAGTGCCCAGTAATAGGACAAGGAACAATGGGTATAAATTTGAGCACAGAAGGTTCCACCTTAACATGAGGAGGAACTTCTTTACCGTGAGGGTGACAGAGCACTGGAACAGGCTGCCCAGAGAGGTTATGGAGTTTCCTTCTCTGGAGACTTCCAAAATCCTCCTGGATGCATTCCTATGTGGCCTGCCCTAGGTGATCTCGCTTTGGTGGGGTGGGTGGACTCAATCTGTAGAGGTCCCTTCCAACCCCTACTGTTCTATGATTCTGGGAAATGTGTGCCTAGGAACATTTTTGTGTGGAGAACACACAACAAGGGAAAGGCAAAATAAGATTTTCTTTGAAGTGAAAACATGTTGGATGAGAAAAGAGTTTTTTGTCTCTTAGTATATTTGTAATAAGGCTTGTACAAAAACCATACATGTTTCTATTTGCATTTTTCCTTTTTAGCAAATAATGTAAACCTGTGATTTCCTAAAGGAATAATTATTCACCTCCTCTGTATTTTTTTTCTTTCTTCAAGTTGCTTCATATATTACTGAATACAGTGAGAGAATAAAATTTATTGGTGACTTGGACACAGACCATACATAAATTACTCTTTGTTTTGTTGTGTTTAGTATGGTGGCAGAGCAAGATTCTTTAAGTATATTGAAGAGAACTCCTTTTATCTCTTCTTATGGGCTGGAGCCTAAGGATCTCTGATAGTACTCTTTTTCTAACATTTTCATATGTATTAAAGGCAGGCTATAAATTAAAACATCTATAAATGTTTTCCTTTCATGAAAAATTGGACATAAAAGCAGAAAATGGTTTTGACTGTGCAGAAATGGGCTCCAAAAGAGGTATAGTATGTTCAGCAAAAATGGTAAATAATCCACAACTTACAGTATGATGAAACTTTCCCTAGTTAACTCCTCTTATGCTTTGAAGTGCTTAACGATAAAGCACAAATGGAAGCCTTTCTGTCGTGCCAATGACAGTGTCATCAAAGCATCCATCTAGAAGCTAAAACTTGGTAATTTGAGACCCAAACCAACACTGTAACTATTGCATTTAAACCAGAAGTGCCTTTTCAAATTATGTATCTGTTAAGTATAATTTTGTTCTATAACTTTAAATATTTCATGGTGATGACCAGCACATGTAGCTTGATATGACTGTTGTTTATCTTCCAGTACTTTTGAAATCAAATGGCTTTTGGCAAGACATAAAAAGCTGTATCTTTCTCTCCCTTTTTCTCTAAGATCTTAGTGGCTCTATAACAACTCCAGATGTTAAGTTAAATCTTGGAGGAGAATTCATCAAAGAATCTACTGCAACTACATTCCTAAGACAGAGAGGGTATGGCTGGCTTCTGGAAGTGGAAGATGATGACCCAGAAGATAACAAGCCACTCCTGTATGTTATAATTATTTTTGGGTATCTTTATTAGTTGTGTAGGAAAAACAAACAGCTTATAGCTTCTCAAATTGTCCCACCGCCTTTTGCTTTGACTGGAATTCTGTCTGACAAATTACTTGTCTAATGAGTGTTTTCTGGTACAGGGATGAAAACACTGTGTCTCATTATGGGTTTTACTTTTAGTGTAAAAGAGAGCTTTAGTATTCACTGTGGTGGAGGAAGGAGGGAGGAAGTGAAATCCAATTTTATTAATCTGTATAAGTACAAAGTTTTTTTGTGGCTTTTTTACTCTTATCTGTTGATCTTGTAATGGTTTAAAAAATGTTTTAATTATTTGATTGTTTTCTTTCTATCTCCTGCACTGACGTTGCATGTTTCTTAATGCTGTCAAAAGAATCAGAGTTTAAGACAAATCTGTGGAAGGATTCATGTTAAGTAATCTAAGTAGCTTCTGTCATGTACTCTGAAGTAAAAATAATTGTGAATCATGCTTATTACAGTAGGGGTGCTAGAAGCAAGGCAGCACAAACTTTATAATCTTTGCTATCTTACATTATAAAGCTAGATTAAAAACTAGATTAGTATTGAAAGACAAAGTCCTTAAAACTGAAACTCTCTGCATTCCTTGTTCTGTTCACAGAAATGTGGTTGGCTGAAGAAAGTTTGTATCTTAAGGTTACTGTACTGTGAGAAAGAGAGCCTGGGTCTTAGTTGTTCTGCACCTAAGCAACTTTATTGTCAGTTTTTTCCTGTGTGAATTATAAATTATACTTAAAAAAAAATAAATCGAGTGAGCTGGAGAGTACTCCAGAGAACTCAAATGAGAGTGTTGGGAGAGAACAGGTGTCTGGAGAGCTTAATAATAATACTGCTACTTGAAAAGTACTTGAAAGTGTGCAGAAGTGAGTAAGTCTGCTCTGTAAACCTCTTTTAATTAAGAAACAGGATGGTGTACTGAGGTAACAACATAAGAATTCCTTCTTTTGTGTGACCTTTTATACCACAAAAATCAAATTTGTGTTTCAAAGACAGGTAGGTGTTCTAAGTGAGAACATGCCAGGGAAATGATCAGTTTGTGGCAAACAGGATGAATATAGTCATCCTAACAGAGAAGACCTTAATCTGACTTTCATGTAGCAGCTTTTATGCAGTTCTGATTATTGCCAGAACACGTGTTATAATAAAGCCTTGTAACCTGAATCCTATTAAGGATTTAAAGAATATCAAGCAGCTAAGGGAAGTTCACCAATGCAGTGCTGCTGAGCGTTTTGTTTGATAGAGTGAGATGTTTGATTGTTTTGTTTGGTTTTGGCGGGTTTGTTTTGTTTTGCTTTCTTTTTTTTTTCTTTCTCATTGGACAGCCTTACTCCCAATACTTGTTTCCTGTTACAGCTACAGTCACTTTTTATGTGAGGTAGCAGTCAGCTTTGTGTGAAACACAGTTTATTCACATGAGAAACTATTGGAAGCCCTAAGCAATGACAAAGAATTCTTTCCAGACAGGAAATATTTCTGTTACGTGATCTTCAGAGTAATATACATGAGTGTTACATCCTGTTTAGATAAATGGGGGAAAATAGATTCTTCTAGTCTGCTCCTTAGATTCTGGGATCTGTTAAAGAACAATTTTTGTTATTTAGTTACAGGTCGGTAATGCCGATTCTGGAATAGCTTCAGTAAAAGCAATCCTAAAATTGCTTTGAGAGACTCAATGAGCCATATTTAATATTTTAATTCTTTTTAAAGAAATTGTGGTGAATCATGTCTTTTGCATTTATTGCTTCAGCTTTTCTGAAGAAAAAGCTGTAAATCAGAGCCTTGTACAAAACTTTCATAGATGGACTTAGGATATGATTCTACATTTTTCTACACTGTGCTCTTAAGCGTAGAGCAGAGGGGTATCTGGCCATAGTCTCTGGAAACTCTTCAGAGCTCCTCAGTCATGACTCCATAAGGAAGGCACTAGTGTACAGTTTTGTCTTAAGGGTCCGTGCATAAACTTTAAGAAGGGCAGTTGCCCCTTACTTGGAAAGTCTGATTCTTTCCCCCTATGCAGAAGTCTTCTTGGTTAATCTGTAGCTTCTTACAGATAGTTTGTAGCAGGGAGTGGAGAAGTCAACTAGAGAAGAGCAAGATCTGTTACAATTCATTGCTAGTTTAACTGGCTGTTATACCTATACAGGAAACAAGCCAATAGTTAAGCAATTGGCATAAACTGGCCTACTGGAAGGTACTGTTGTTGAAGCAAATTAAACCCCGTTTTACTATAAAAAAACCTGGGTTTCCCTGATGTATTTTGAATAGCTTAGGATTAATGAACGTAAAGATATTCTTTCTTGTAGAATTTGAAATAGTGTTTTATAGAATAACTGTGCTCGTGACAAAATTGTTTAGCATAGAAATACCCAAACGTCCTATTTTTGTGTATGCACATCTTTGACTTTTAAGTAGTTAAAATGGTAGCAATAGGTCACATGTTTCTGCATGTCAGAAAATAGATCTATTGTCTTAATGTAGACCACTGGGGTATGTTGTATATATTTTTTATTCTCAGTCATGTAATTGATTTTTGAATAATTAAATATATCTAACTGTGTCACACCAGTTACTGAATGTGGGATGAAGATGTGGTGCTGTTTTGTTGTGGATAAACTGTTCCTTGACTCGTCATGGCTTCAGAAACCCTTATGGGTGACAGGAGACTTGCTATATAAACCTACTGTTTGCCCCCTTACTTACTTTTTTATGCTCTCTTTTATTCTGTGGTGTATAGTAATGGTCTCTTGCTTTACAATTTCAGGGAAGAACTTGACATTGATCTGAAGGATATTTACTACAAAATTCGATGTGTGTTGATGCCTATGCCATCTCTTGGGTTTAACAGGCAGGTAGTAAGAGACAATCCAGACTTTTGGGGTCCTCTGGCAGTTGTCCTCTTCTTCTCAATGATTTCATTATATGGACAATTTAAGGTATGTATAGGCCTTATACTTAATAAGAAATCTAAACTACATTTGGGGACATGATTGCTAAGCAATTTGCAGTCTTAAAGTCTTTCCTTCACATACTAATGTGGAGTGTTTCAAATGGAGTTTCTCAAGTTAATATTTAGAAAGGCAGCAGTATGAAATGTATTTAATAGCCCACAGATAAGTTAATCATGATGAAATGTCAGGTTTGTTTTTATGCGGTAAAACAAAGGGATGATGTGGTTTCTAGGGGAAACAGATTGATACTAATGGGTTTATAGTTATATTAGTGAATCTTTCAATTTTCATTGTGACCTTTTGTTAACATGCTTTTTATTACTAAAAAATATTACTGAAGAACATTTGTTTGGATGCCATGAGTTTTAATTTCCTGACAAATAAAGCTACTTGTTTAATTCATATTACATTACTGCTGTTATCTGGTATATTTAATCTTCAGTAGTGACATTTGTTATGTTGTCCTCTGTGCTCAATTACAATCAAATAACTTTCCTCTGGTCAATAGACTTTTTCCATAATTCCTTTTTGAACTCCAGGGTGAATAGCTCTTCAGAGGCATTGTACTGGTTTAACTGGCCTCCATAAACACCGTTATCTTTTTTCTTTATGTTCAGATTGAAATAGAGAAGCGATATCATTTATCGTCACAGTTTGGATGCAAATCTTTATTACTGTCTATGTAGTTACAGTTGTTTTAAATACAATGTGGTATAGCAATAAGCCATACGTTAAGTAGCAGAATGTGCTTGTGCAAAGATTTTTGTGACTGGTGAGATGAAATCATTCACTTTGCAACCTCTGGCTTACATATGATGTACCAAATGCGGACTAAAAATTCACTTTCAGTATCGTGTTTATTTGAGACTTGAAGTGAGTAGACTAAACCACTATATTATTCAAGTCTTCTGGGTGGACCACTTAACTGTCTCCTAGGCAAAGCAAGGACCATTCCTTGATCTCATGACAGATAAACTACCTCTTGCAGTTTGTGTACCTACTGTACATGAACAGTAGGGCTCGTTTCTTAGGAACAGTAAACTTACCCTACTGATGTAAGAGTGTTGTATATGTGTGAGGAGGGAAAGCTAGTAGGCTGGCAACAGGATCACTGACAGCAGCTGGACTACTGAGTAGTGGGCTGTAAACTGGAGATGAGCATGCCTGCTTTAAGACTTTAATCTGGTCCTCTTCTTTTAGACAGTGGAAGAAAGCAGGAATTAAAAGGAGGCCATGTGCTATTTTCACAAATAGCATAAAGCCACTATATCTAATTTTTTAAGTGATGCTGTGATTTTATTATTTTTTTTAACCTGTTTTTCTCCTGTTTGATTCTTCTGGGAATTTGGAACTTTTAATTATGCAAAATATTGAATTGTGTACTAACTTCACATTTAAGTTCAGTCGTTGTCCATTTGGAAATACTGAGAGTGGACTGATATTGTTTCCTTCTGAAAAGGTATTTTAAAAGGGAAAGCTTCACTTTTAATTGTTAGAGTGGCTCAACTTCAAGAACAGCTAAGTTACTTTGAAGCTTCTGTTAAGCCAGAGAATGTTTTCTAAGATCTCCTCTTCAGTTTTAAGAGCAGAACAATGAAAGAAGCAAGAAAAAATAATGAAAGACTTTTTCCCAAGAGTCTGGGGCTGCTTATTAAGTTGTAATCATCATCAAGTTCTGCTGAGAGTTAAAGTCCTATGTTGTTATCTGAGCATTCTCAATTTGAGTAAAGAATAAAGTGGCATCTTTATGCATTAAAGAAGTAGATTTCCAACTCCTTGTATTGGTTGGGATGACTTTTAAGAGCTGTTTGAGCCCCTGTTTTCTAACAGGGGTGATGTGAAGATGTTTAGGTGGTCCTAGCTGTAGTTTTAGCTAAACTCTTCCTTCTCTTCTATGGTGTTATAAATCACATTGCACATAAATTCCCTGTTCACCAAACATACCATAAATGTGATTCTGTAAATGTAGCCTCTAAATTTTATTCTCAAGTTTCATTGTGATATACATAAAACTATTTTTGCTGCAATTTGGAGTTCAGTTTTGCATAATAAAATAAACCTTGCCTGCAGTGAAAGCGATTAAGAGAAATGAGCTTTTCTTTCTCACAATGAAAATTATTAATAAAAATTAATTGTTCTTTGTCTTTTAAGGTTGTTTCTTGGATTATAACTATTTGGATATTTGGATCCTTGACCATTTTTTTACTGGCCAGGGTTCTTGGAGGAGAAGTAAGTACCTGTGTGCAAAAAGGACATAGAGGGAGGTAATGTCAAGTCTCTTGGCTATATTTTCCAGTAGTAGCTGGGTTTTCTTGGCACTTGGCTTTGGATCTTGGAGCCAACTAAGAACGGATGCAGTTGGCAAGCATAATGTCTACATTTCAGATTCTTGCTTTCCAAAATAAAATCTAAAATATAGAGATGGTCAGCTAATCTTTCTGTGCAATGGATGGTGTGCTGGATGTGATAAACACTCTGGAAACTTATACTGTGTATGCCAGAAATTCTAACAGGTGCCCATGAGCCAGAACCGAAGTCCATTCTTGAAGGACAAGTGCTTTTCAAGTTTTTAGTCACTGAGCTAAATGGGACTCTTTTTCCTTCTTTGCACTGCTCTTGCATTACTCTTTATTTAAACTTCTTGTTTGTTAGCTCCACTTAAAAACAAACAACAGTTGCATAATGTTGTTGTGGGTAGAGCACCCATCAGTTATTTTCCTGATGCAGTTCAAACCCATTAAAGGATGAAAGTCAGTGAGTGTTCTTCATCTGCAAAGCCAATTGAAGTCCTGGCCTATATCCCTCCCTCCACCTGCTTGCACCAGTATGGTTGGAATAGCTATTTGAGCTGTTTATAAATGGAATCACAAAGTGATTCAGGTGTAAACAAAAAAATTACTTCCAGCAGGACCCACAGACAGCTACAGCAGAACAGCCAGGAAGGTAGAAACTTCTTAAAATGGCTCTGCAGCATCAAATGCATTGAACTGTGTTGTGAAGAACAAAATATTCTGTGATAGTCCATTTTTATGTTTTCATTATGCATCTTGCATTAATGATGACCTAGGGTTGCAGAGTTCCTACATTATTTACATATACTTAAAATTGTTTAGATTTTCCTTTTAATGATCCATGTTAGAATCTTCTTTTCTTCCCTGTTTTGAAAGAAAAAGCTTTGATTAATGTGATTGCATGGTATTTCTGCATACCAGCATAATCCAGATCCCATTAAATCAATCTGTTTTGTGGCTTATAATGTGAAATTATCAGAATGTATAAACTGGGGAGAAAGTATAGGTCTGCACAGCTTACTGCTAAGGGTCAATGGCCACAAGAGATTCCTTGCAAGATGGTCTCTTGTCTCATCTCTTGTCTTGTCACTATTTTTCCTGTTAAATCTAAGAAGCCTAGCTGGGCCTAGGAACATTTCAAACTGTAGTGAGGGAAAGTCAGACATTTTAATCCCCATAAAGCTAAAACCAGTTACAGAAATACTTTGAACAAATCTGTTTAAGGTAGTCATAATAAACTTAAGGATCAGGTTCTAGGTCTTCCACTGATGCCAAAAGCATTCCTGTACTTTATGTATTTATTTCTGCATAATGATATGAGTATGTTAATGCAGAAAATTACATCTTTGCTGCTTGTGACAGCTAGCACTACAGCTGCTAACTGAGGTCTGTTCTCCTTCTGTGGTCCTTGGTTAGCATATATACACTCCATGGAGATTGGCACTTGAGAACCACTAAGGCGGAACATGAAAATGTGAGGGGTGGGTGAAATTGCATATTTTAACTTGTGTAAGTTGTTTCCCTTGGGAGTTATAAAATTGTCATTTGCAGTGTTAAAAAAAACCAAGCCAACAAACCCCAACATATTTCTAAGAGAAGTGAACGATTAATTACAAAATTCTAGAGGGTAGCATACAAAATCAATTTTCATACTAGCAATCTTCCTTTAGCTGAAATTTCACGAATACCTAACACGTTACTGTAGCTATTCATACTATCATAACAAGACCAAACTTCATTTGATGGCAAAGACTGAGCACTATAAAGCTTGTTTTTATGTGCTTGAAACTTTCAGGTTGCTTACGGCCAAGTTCTCGGTGTGATAGGATATTCCTTACTTCCCCTCATCGTCATAGCACCTGTACTTTTGGTGGTTGGGTCGTTTGAAGTTGTTTCTACTCTAATAAAAGTAAGTTCGGTATCATTTTGAGAATTCTTTACAGTTGCTTTTAAAATCACTTTCCTAACAGATCAAGTATTATTCTGTTTGGGACAAGGTAATGATATATCGAAGTATTCATAACTCTACATAAGCTCTGTGATCCTTTTGGTTAGCATGGTGGGCATGACTGTTCAGCAAATTCTGTTTGAAGTGTTTCTTTTGAGTATCTAGGGATATACTGTTGCTATAACAACACCTGTTGTTATCAGGTTAGCTTCTGTTTAAGTACTTTGCTGTGCTATAATGGTTGCATTAAAAATAAATAGGGTTTTTATTTTGAGAAGAGGATGTATGAAGATTCTTCAAAATGAAGAATCTGAAAACAAGCTGTTCTATTCCTTCTCCCATCATTCAGTTTATTTTTAGTTACTGCAGCATGAATGTGATGTTAGTCATTGTTCTGAGACCTTCCAATAGCGAGTGGTAGCTGTACAAAGCTCTCGATGCCCTTTGCAGAGAAGGTAAGTATTGTTCTGGTTCTACAGGTGTGGAATGTCAGGCACAAAGCAAGAATAACTTACCTGATACTACCTGCTGTTGGACACCTTTTTTGAAACAAGCAGCATTCCCTGATAGATTCCAGAACTACATAACCTTCTTGAACACTTCCAGTACTACTTAAAACCCTTTTAGGGAACCTTTGAAGTTATTGCTGAACTTTTGGAAAGGTTGACAGAAAAAAAAATCTGTTACTAGCTAAGCTGTATGCTTTTTGAGTTCTTGCTCTCTTGATTTGATTCATTTCCATCCTTTTAGTTTGCTGGTAAATGGTATAATTTAAGTACAACTGAAGTGTACAATAAAGAACAAAACTTCTGTGTTGGTGATTTGATAAGTTACAATTACTATTAAGTGATACAGTCAGAAAGCAAATCATTAACTTGCCAGTTAACTAATATATTAACTTGAAAATAAGTATATGTTAACGAGACCTCTGTTACTAGCATTAACTTCAGGGTGAGCCTGTGCAAGGTTCCTACCTTTGCATCATTAGTGTGAAAAGGCAGGACAAGCCCCACATGGCCAGAACTGCTTATGTTGTGACACGTACAATTTTTTTTATGGATTGAGAGCTCTGTGCTTGGGAAAATACATTTCACAGTACTAATGTGAATTAGTGAAATTCTAGTCCATCTCTGCAGTCCAAGGTTAGGCAGCAAAACCAGAAATATGCAATCACATGCAAAATTTTTGTGTGTGGTTGTGGGTTGGTTGGTGGTTTTTTTTGATGTGGTTTTGTTTTTGGTCATTTAATTTTTTTAATTAATATTAAGGGTGCTGCTAGAGGATAATAATGTCCAGTGACTTTTTGCTGTAGCCTTGTAAGTTTGAGGTTTGAGTCAAAGTCACTGACTTGAAGACTTTTTTTTTTAAAGTATGCATGCTAACAGTGGATATTTATAGGTAATGTTACTTTCTACCAGTCTTTTAGACTAGTTCTTTCTTAAGGTAGTAAGCAGTGTAGTTTTTGATACAGATTGTATTTTGGCAGGATTCTCGCTGCACTTGAGAGGAATAGGTATGTGAGGTTCAGTTCCTCTGAGGTGGGGACACTGTAATTAAAGAAAAGCTTATGAACCAGATGAATCCTGAAATAAAAAAATGTTAATACTCTGTTGTATATTGTAGGAGGAACAGTCAAGTACAGTAACTCTTTTGCTTAAAAAAGGGGAGGGGCTAATAGTTTGGGAGGGTGAGGATAGAAAGGAAAGCTATTAGTCCAGTGATGTTTCAAATGATCTCTGTCTGTAAGCTTATGGCTTGCTTTATGGTATCTGTTTGTCTTACATTAGGAAAAAACTCACTGTGGATCCTTAGCTGTTCACTTCAGTAAAAATGTCTCTAACAAAAATAATGTACCTATTTGTTGAATAGTTCTCTAAATTTAAATCAAAATGCATAGTGTATTCTTTTCATGTGTGTGTGGAGCACTTCAGCCCAAAATTCTTCTTTGGGGAGTGGGGGAGGTGGTTCTTTTTAATTATATTGCGAGAAGATGTGATTTTTGTCTTCGTATTTGAAGAGATTTCCTTGTGATATCAGCTGAGACTGTTCATCTTCTTTTTCAGTTGTTTGGAGTCTTTTGGGCTGCATACAGTGCTGCATCATTACTAGTTGGAGAAGAATTCAAGACCAAGAAACCCCTTCTAATTTATCCAATCTTTTTATTATACATTTATTTTCTGTCCTTGTACACAGGGGTGTGATCCAGTGCAAGATGTGGCCAGAAAGTGTATTTTTTTCACTTGCAAACCGATAATACATAAGTTTAAAGAGGCTGGAGAAAATACAAGTGACTGTTTTGTATCCGGTTGTCAAGATGTTGTAAGATCGAAGAGCCTATTTGTGTATATTATTTAATGAAGCAATTGTAGCTATATAGATTTGTATCAAAGTTCTAGGTTTGTTTAAGACTCTTCAGATTTTAATGAACAAAAGAACCTTGTGTTTTATAAGAAACTGTAGCAAAACCATAACTCAATACCAGTGCCAAAAGCACTAGGACCAGATTACTATATTCGAGAAGAAAAATGAGAAGTTAACTGTAACAGTCTCAAAGTGCAATTTTTCTTTTGAGCTTAAACACAGCTGGCTTTTTTGGCACAGCAAATTCTGTAGATAATATATATTTATGAAACAGTCCTGATTGTTCACAGAGTAGTCTGTATAATCAAGACATGAAGATACTACTTTTAATTTAGTGCCTCAATTCCTTTGATTTGGCTATTGAGTTTTTATAAATTCCAATTTGTTTTCAAAACGTGTATATACTGTGTATTTTGTATCTATGGCTTGTGTGTAGCGTCAATACTCCTTGGTTAAGGATGTATATTGGGTTTTTAAAAATTGAAGATTCAAGTATTTGAAGGCTTCACTTACTATCTCTGACCAAAGGAGCAAGATATTTACTGTGTGACATAATTAAAATGCATATTTAGAGACTCAAATTATTTTACTTAGAAGTACAAATTTACAGAGAAACAGGCGAACACGGTTCTCAACTGTAGTGCTGGCTTGAGGTTGGAGAAAAAAAGATGATCTATCAAATTTGTGTGATCTTTAATGTTATTTTATGATGACAAAATAAAAATGCTTCCCTAACTATGTTTTACAACATCTTGCTCTGTTTTGCTTTTAATAGCATGGTATTCAACATGCAGCATTTGGGTTTTTTGTTATGTTCCCCCCCACCCCCCATACTATTAATCCCTTGTAAAGAGAAAGAAAAGATTTGTAAGGCCAGATTCTCCCTCTATTGAATAAGGCAGAATTACAGCCTTAGTAACAAACACAGTCTTGCTAATTTTGACTATCCAATGATTATGTAATAATGTGATGACATGTGAAATATTTCCTGTGTACTGTGTTGATTGCTTATGTAATGGTCCTTATGGTCATGTTTCTTCACAAGGGAAGTCCGCTGAAGTTCACTTTGCATGGTACTAAGGCATTTGCAATCTTCAGTATTTAGTATTTCCCTGTTTATTTTCTTTTTTTTGTTTGTTTGCTTGTTTTATGGTAAGAGGAAAAAAAGCATTCCCCATGCTTTTGGGTTTTTTCTAATGCTGCAAATAAAAAGTCAACCATAACAAGGTAATAGCAAGGGCTGTCTTTAATGCCTGCTGGACATCTTTCCTTATCAGAACTACACTTTTTCAGCTTTTTAGACTCTGTAACTTGCCCTTTGGGTAACTTATTTTTACCAGTCAATACTGATGTAAAAATACATATTTAAATTCCAACTCTACCACAGACCTTTAGTGTATTCAGTATGCTTTTCTCGCTGATGCTTGTGTTGGTTTTCAACTAAACTATTTCAAGTTGATGCTGGACATAAATTGTTATGCAGTATTCTAGTCTGTAATACATTAAAGGAGAAAACCTGCTGGGATGAGTGATTTTTCACCTAATTTTTTACTTCTGCGGAAGTTCTGGTGGAATTACTGCAGAGTCATATTAAACCAATTATACCAGCAGCTTAGTTCTTATTTTCAAGTGTTTTGTGAGCTTTTATACCACATTCTAAAAAACCAAACAATAAAAATTAGTACATTTAAAAAAAAGTCTGCTACCATGTTAGCTTTGCAGTCTTACATGGTAATCTGGTTTCATCTCTTTTTTTTTCCATGACATTTTATTTTTCATGAGGAATATCCAACTAGTATTAGAAGGCTCAATGCACACCCTCTGACTATATGTTTTACCTAATGGCACTACAAACATGAAGGGCAAGGATACAGTGAGGTCACTAGGCTGTCAGAGAGCTTTAAGTTTAGTTCCTATGTGCATAGCTGTTCATTAGATGTCCATAATGGACCCCTGTGCATCTGAAATTACTACGAATATTCAAAGAATGCAAGAAATGTTCTATTTAATCTCCAAATATCTTTTCCTCTATACTCATGTTCTATACTCATGTTCATGAAATTTAGAGTTGCAATTTTAACTTTTCCTTTCCACAGACTTGGCACATGTGTAATATGCAATGTAGATATGCCCTTATCATAGTACATATTTTGTACACAATTGCAGATTTGCACCTTTTAATCTTAGTATCTCTAGGGTCACCTTTCGCATATGCTGTGCAAGAGACATGTATGAACAGCTCTCAGATGGTTCTGATAGTTTGTAATAACTTTGCATTCGACAAACTCGTATTTTTAGATGAGGTATGTGTGTAAATACAAGATGTATTTTATAAAAATTTTGAATTAAACTTGTTTACAGAATGTATGAAGCTCATTTTATATTTACTGAATTAAGGCATGTCTATATTCCTGTCCCTGTATCATCAGTCTTAAGGTTTGAGGCTATAACTAAGTCTTTGTGGTAAGATACATAATTTGTCTGTTAAAAACAGAAAGAGCACATCCATGTAGCAAAAAGTTCCCTTTCCACAACACAACAATTCATTTCAACATACATATGAGTATTATACCTTTAAGAGACATGCTTCTTGGGGGATCCTCTGTATAGAACATGGCTCTCTTCCTATTCTACCTGTCACCTCTACTCTGTTGTTTATCAGAAAAAATGTACCTATGTGAAAAGTGTATGAAATCAATTGCTTTGATGTTGACACAACCTATCACTTGAAATCTGCTTTAAATTTTGGCACTATCCTTATTGGTCTTCAATGCTTCACTCGAAGAAGCGAAACAAGCTTAAAAGCTGCTTATTTTGTTCTCAGGACAATTTTAATTAGCCTGGGTGGCATACATACCCATGTGGTTTTGGTTTTGTTCAGTTTTTCCTTTATACAGGTACTGCATTTCCCAAATCTTAATTTCCCTGCTACAGCAGCCTATGTTAAGTTGGGTCCTTCTAATAAAAATACCCTTCTCTAGGAAACCACATATTTGAAACTTCATTATATTTAAGGCCAGCAGTAGCCTAAATGCTCTCTCATCTTTTAGAACACATCACTTCAATAGAACAGCGTCTACAAGTAGGCTTCGCTGTACAAGATTCATTGTTAATTGAGGGGGCGAGCAAGGGAAAAATCTCAACGCTCTACACCCGTGTGCGTATTGACACACGCACCCCGCAGCAATCCCGCCCCCCAGAGGAGGCAGAAGCCCCCCCTGCCCCGTGGGAACACCCTTCTCAAGGTCCCAATGAATTCTGAAAGGCAGCTGTAGCAGACGCGCACTCCTGACTCTGCCTTTCGAACCGAAGGCGCTTCAATAGGGGCAACTGAAATAGGGCCTCTCTCACACGGCTCTAAGTACCCAAAGCGAAGCCATCTCAGAGCCAGGGGATGAAAAACAAATCCCCGCTCTGCATTCCCCGAGGCGGCAGGCGCGCTCGTCCGCTTACGATCCGCTTTTAGTCCGAAGCGGTAAGGAGACCGCAGCGACGAGAGCCAGGGAAAGGCGAGAGCCAGCTCACCGCGCTCGAGCCCTGAGGCCAACAGAGCCAGACCGGAGAACCGACGCCGCCTCCTCACGAGAGAGAGAGAGCCGTGACCTGCCACCCTGAGGCAGAAACCTCTTCCCCGCGGGCCGGGGCCCCGCACCACCGCCTGGGCCCGCGTAGGCCTCGCCCGTCGCCGCCACCTGGGCCGGGCAGGAGGAAGGGCTCAACCGACTCGCCCACCATGCACCCGGCCTCTGCAGCCACCGCCGCCCGCAGAAGCAGCAGCAGCAGCTGCCCCTGGGCGCGGGTCACGCCCGCAGCCTCAAGCGCTTGAAGGAGGGGACGAGGCCGTGCGCGCGCAGCGGAGCCCCGCCCCTCTCCGCCCCCCGCTTGCGTCCCCCCCGTCCC
>WTSP01014578.1:0-183469 GCA_025331215.1 Actenoides lindsayi | reverse complement strand
GCGGCAAAAGGGACCGGCAAGGAGCATTTTTGGGGGGCCTTTTTGACAGCAAGCAGGCGGCTGGCCGGCTCTGAGGGGCTGGTAGCCGGTGGGCTGGGTGCTTGAGGCGGCGTGGGCGGAGAGCGGAGCCAAGAGCCCCGACGCCTAATTTGAACGAGCTGTAAACACACCCGCGGGGACCCACACTGCCCACACCTCTCTCCTCGCAAACAAGCTGGGTGGGCTGCTGGGACAGCGTGGGCGGAACCAGCACCACCCACCCCTGATGGGGCGATAAGAACCCTCTGGGAGGGCAGCGGCTGGTCCTTCTCCACAGAGCACAGGGCGAGTAAACAGTACTTCTTGAGGTGCCCCGGAGGTGCCGCAGCTGTTAGCAGCTCGTAGGGCTGGGCGCTGGGTCTCTGCCGGGGTACAAGGTAAGTTCGATCCCCCCAAGCGATCGGCCGGTGCGAGTGAAGGGGCGGGGAGGAGCAGCACTGCAGGGACGTTGGAGCAGCGCGTCTGGGAAGCAGCCAGAGAGAAGATCGTGGTCACAACACGGCCAAGAGCCACAGCGAGTGAGGATGTGGTCACTCGGACAGTGGTCCTGCAGAAACAGGCGGCTGTGCAGGTCTCCGCCTGCGGACAGTGCCCCAGCCGGGCACTGGAACCAGAGCGAGTCACAGACACCGCTTGTGTGCGGTGTGAGCAAAGAAACGACCTGCTCGGGCAGCTGGTTCAACTGAGCAGGGTCAGAGAATGTGGTAGCGAGATAGATTGGTGGAGCCACACTCTGAGGCGAAGGAAGCAGCAAGAAACTACAAGAAGTGGAGGACCCCCTCCACTCCTGTCACCGGGCAGAAGGAGGGGACATAAGGGACAAGGGGGAATGGAGGGAGGTCCCTCCTCGGAGAGGCAAGCAAAAAACTTCCTGAGCCCCCCTCACCTTCCCAGTTGCTGTTGTACAATAGGTATGGGGCTTCGGAACTTGATGGCCAGACAAATGAAGATGGAAACGAGGATCCATCTGGTGAGTCACCCACAGCTTGTCACTCACCCCCATGTCTTAGGACTTCTCCAATTAAGAAGAAAAGGAGGGTAATTGTAGTGGGCATCTCTATTCTGAGGGGAATGGAGGGACCCATTTGTCGACCAGACCCATCCCACAAGGAGGTCTGTTGCCTGAGTTAGAGATAATAAAAGGAATAATAGAGATAATAAAAGGAAGGTCACTGCTCTGGTGCAACCCTCTGATTATTACCCTTTGTTAGTCATTCAGGCAAGTAATGATGAGGTTGTAGAGAGAAGTCTAAAGATGGTCAAAAAGGATTTCAAGGCACTGGTACGACTAGTCAAAGGCTCAGGTGGTGTTTTCATCAATCCCTGAGGTGGTAGGGAAAAACATGGAAAGAGGCTGGGAAACACACCTGATTAACATGTGGCTCAGAGACTGGTGCCACCCTGGGAATTTTGGGTTCTCTGATCATGGTGATGTTCATATGGTACCTGGTATGCTGGGGGCAGATGGGATGCACCTGTCCCAGAGGAGGTAAAGGATTTTGGGGCAGGAGTTAGCAGGGCTTATTGACAGGGCTTTAAACTAGATTTGAAGGGGGAAGGGGTTGTAGCTGGGTTTGCACCAGTGGGGTGGTGGTCTAGTATTAGAAGGTCTCTGAAGTCCTATACACTAATGCATGCAGTTTGGGGAACAAACAGGATGAACTAGAGATCTGTGTGCTGTCTCAGGACCACGACTTAATTGCAATTACTGGGACATGATGGGATAGCTCACACGACTGGAACATTGTCATGGACGGCTCTGTCATTTTTAGGAAAGACAGGCCCACAAGGCAAGGTGGTGGAGTTGCCCTTTATGCGAGGGAGCAACTGGAATGTATTGAGCTCTCCCCAGGGGGCAATGAAGAGCCAGTTGAAAGCTTGTGGGTAAGGATTAAAGGGGAGACTAGTATGGTATATGGTTGTGGGTGTTTACTACAGGCCACCGGATCAGGTTGAGGAAACTGATGAGGCCTTCTTCAAGCAGCTGAAAGTTGCCTCTCAATCACAGGCTCTAGTTGTCATGGGGGACTTCAATTACCCTGACATTTGCTGGGAAAGCTACACAGCCAGACACACACAGTCCAGTAGGTTCCTCCAGTGCATTGACAATAACTTATTGATGCAGGTGGTGGAGGAGTGCTGCTGGATCTTGTACTAATAAACAAAGAGGGACTGGTTGAGGGTGTGAAAGTAGGGGCACCCTTGGCTGCAGTGACCACGAGATGATGGAGTTCAGGGTCACATGCAGCAGACACAGGGCCACAAGCAGGATCTCTACCCTGGACTTCAGAAGGGCCAACTTTGGTCTCTTCAGGGAACTGCTTGAAAAAGTCCTGTGGGACAGGGTTCTAGATAGTAAGGGGCTCCAAGCAAGCTAGCTAATATTCAAGCACCTTTTCCTCTTTGCTCTAGGTGATCCTGCTCTGGCAGGGAGTTGGACTAAATGATCTTTTGAGGTCCCTTCCAACCCCTAATATTCTGTGATTCTGTGATATGTATTTCAGTGGTGCTTGAAAAACCAGAGGATCATAAATGGTGCAGGGAAATGAGTTGGCAGACTCTCAAGGTAACTAGGAAGCAGTGCAGAGACCAGTTTTTCCTTCTCAACTGTTGACTGGTATGGATCTGAGAAAGGGGCCTATTATCTTACCAGTTTATCAAAGAAGCTTTGGCAAAGTAATTATCATAATTATCAGACAGACATTGGCTGCTGCTCATACCATAGCAGGTGCAGGGCAGACGATAAGATTAAATGGGCTACAGAGCTTTGGCTTCATTTTAGGCTTAGTTTTGCTCCCAAAAGACCAAAGTGGTCCCACAAGAGCCCCTGCAATTCAGCAAGAGCTTTGCCATTGCTGTGGAAGGAAGACATGGACCTTTTATTCACAGTGGGCTCAGGACAAGACATGGAGTACTGTTGTCTATTGTTGACATTCCTGCTGAGTTGGACCCACATTCACAACTTTGGAGGAGGATCGGGAATCTAACTTCTTTCTGTGGGAGGTGAAGTTGTTGAGAATCAATTTTGGAAGTTTGCCTTCTCAGTATCACCCACATTCCAATCCTCAAATACTAGCTATTCTGTTTTATTATACGGTCCAGTTTGCTCTTGTTATGGTGAAATGAACACTTGGCAGCCCAGGACCATGTTGCATTTGTCTTGTATCTAACTGCAGCCTGATTTCTGTCTTGCAGTTTATGCCACAAGTTGTTGCTGAGCTGACTGCTGTAATTTTCGACATCTGAATGCTGTTGGGTTGCAGGATCTCCCTTCCTGTTGCCTTTTTAAGCTGAGATTTGACTTTTAAATTGTACTGATAAAGTAGAAAGAGCATAAGTCTTATGGCAGTTGAGTACATGGAGTGTTTGAGTTCAGTTCTGTGGAGTTTAACTACACTGTCTTGTTGGTAAATCTTGACACTTAGGGTTGATATGTGGCAGCAGGATGAACTAGTTTCATTTAACATTACAATTTCTTTCCTTCCTAAATAGCTTTTGATGCTAGCAGTGTATTTAAGCTACTTATCTTACGTGTTATGTTTGCTTGTAGTAGCTTTTCCAGTTAGCACTAGGAGCTGGAGTCAAATGTGTATTTTTGTCCTTAAACAGGCATTGTATGATAAATTAATTCAGGGAAGGCCTGAGGCTTGTGCTCCGCTGGAGGCCAGTGGATCACAGTTGTTGCTTGTAGTCTGTGCATGGATGATGTCGCTGAGAGTACAGACCAGAGAAATACGGATGAATAACCCCGATGTACAAGATCTTGCTATTTCTCCTCTAAAACAATTGAAGTAATTCCATTTGAAGGATCTCTGAATTATGTCACAGGGAGCATAAAGTCTGTTGTGTATAACCCAGCTTGCTGCTCTTTTTTTTTTTCTTTTCCATAAAATGAATAAACTATACCCATAAGTTTCATTTAACATTATAATTTCTTTCCATCCTAAAAAGCTTTTGATAAGTAGCTTAAATACAAAATCACTGTGGAGTCAGGGTGGGTTTTTTTTCTTTTGTATTTTTTTGAACAGATCGCTCTGTCCCAAGGGAAAGAATTTATAAAGCCTGATAATCTCACTTTAGCCCTACGTTTAATTAATTTTTATTTCAGTTGCTCAATTTCAGGGAATCTGAACTGTTTTTCAGGAAGAAATCAAAAATGGGAGCATTGTGAATTCTGTTTTAAAAGGAAAAAAAAGAAGTCATGAAAACAAGCCTCATAGGCGAGCCCTGCCTCCATTCAGAACAAAGTTTTTTTTTATTCAAATTTCTGGTAATGAAAACTATTCAGCTTGCCTGTGCTTTTGTTATTCTGATAGAGGGATAGTTTGAATGCTTTGCAGGACACTTAGAGCAAGTTAGCACAGAGTCCGTGCACTTAAGTTACAGCAAACTGGAACCTGAGTTTTATCGTTAGTGAATGTCATTATTTGCTGCATTTGCCTGAAGCAGAGGAGCAGGGGGCAATATTCAACTAGCAAAACCCCACTTCTTTGCATACAAATGCTTACCTGGCCCTAGATGTTTCTTCTGTAGATCATAATTTCTAAATAGTAAGAAATGACAATAGTAAATATTTCTGGGTGACTGAAATAGCCGTCATCTGGTTGCTGTTGGACTCGGAGGAATAGGGAAGAGGTTCAGTCTCACCCTAGACCAGCTCTGGTGCTTCAGAGGCAAAGTGGAAGCCCTGGAGAAAGAGTGTGAGCAAAACAGAAGATGACTTTCTACCTTCTGAGTGGTCTGCTCTATGCAAAGCCTGAAAGAGATGAATTTTTTTTCTCTTTTTTTCCCCTCTCAACTGTTTAGCCTTTCAGTGCTGTAATATGCATTGGCTTGGCAGGCATGAGCAACACTATGCAGGACTGAGCATTACTTGCCATCTGAGCAGGGAGCAGGGACCATTCACCTCAAGGGTAAATTGAATTTGTCCCTGTCCTGTATCCAGCTTGTTATGAGAACAAGTGTCTTAGATTATTTTTCTACGTTGAACACATAAAAATAGAAAATCCCTAGTTATAATTTGTTTTAAGCAATGGGAACAAGACAACCCTTCATTTATCTTGACCGTTTTTGTGCTGCTATACGGTTTGGTAACCTACAGAGAGTTCCACATCAGAGCAAACCAATGAAAACCACTGTATTAAGCATTTAAGACATTTAGGAACAGAGCTTTTACTGTCATTTTGAAGAGTTTCTGAAAAGAACATAAATCCATTGACAAACCCCACTAAATGCTTATTCAGGTATCGGAAAAATATACCAAAGATCGATGATTCTTCTTGTGTTTTGTATGTCAGAGTATCTGTAAGTAAAGCATAGTGCTCAGAAGAAATACCTTGACAAGCTGAGCAACTAACTTGGAACAAAACTACCTGCAAGTGTGTTAATTTTACATTATTTATTTGTAAGTATGGCTAAATGCCTTACAGGGTAGTGTAGTGTAGACATGCACGTAGCTACTGCTTACCTTCGATAACTTGCTTACATACACTCTAAATCTTATCATACCCAGCCTGGTGGGAATTTCAGTTTTGTGGGGTAATGATTATTCAAATCTGAAGCAGAAGCTGTTCTGAAAATGTGTTGTTTCTTTTTTTTTTTCTTGCTGCACCTTTGCAGCTGACAGGAATTTGATCCAGACTTGAATGGGACAAGAGATGGTCTAATGATGGACAGTTCTGGTCTTTTGAACAGTCTTGTATTCCTTTCTGAAGTGCTTCAGGGATGCCAGGCAGGTTTATCATCCTTGCGGAGCCACATCAAAATTTTTGGTAGGAAAAGCAAAGACACGTGCTGGGAATACCTTCAATGACCCTGGGTTTCACAACCAGAGCTGTGAATTTCTTTAACTAGTCTGAGGTACCCTGATGGGAGGAGTACAAGCAGGAGTTAGGGAAGCAATCTGCAGCTTCCCTGCACTCTGCACAGGGCTACTCTCAATCTTTAGGATTCCCTGTTTCCTTTCTGGCTCTTGCTGTTCTCTCTTTGCTTCTTGCTTACAGCTTCCTTTTCTGTGGGGAAGCTGTGGGCAGCAATGTGAGTGATGAATGCAGTCAGAGTGGAGTGGTTTATTTCACTGACTACACTGAAAACTCCAGGTCGGAGAGTTTGTTCGTGTGGCAGTGATTACAAGAGCTGGAGTGGTTTGAAAGAAGATGAGGCAGGTTACACAGAAATGAGCTTAACTTTCCCAGAGAAGAGCCCCAAATTAAACCTTCAGTCCAAACTTCTTTGAGTCCTTAGTTTAAAACATCTTGGTGTTAGCAGGAAGGATGTTTAGAGTGTGATCCCTGGACACGGCACGTGCTGTCAGTGTACGTAGAGCATCCTTGTATGGAAAGGATGGAACAAACAGGCCGAGGTAACGTTGGCGTGTGCAGAACACCAGCGTTGGTAAGGACTGCAGGAAATGGCCTGTGCAGTGCAGCACAGCACAGAGAAAGGTGCGTTGGGCAGAATGATGAGCTACGGCTGAGCCATATCTAGGTGGGACCCAGCAATCCATCAGTAAGACATGTTTCCTAATCCCTACAGCCAGGAGGCCTGGCATGAAGCAGTGAATAAAGAGACAAGGGTATGTGAAAGCACACTTTGCAAAAGGTACTGAGTGTGTACACAGTTGATGACACCTCTGAATGATGGAGTGACGACAAATTCTGTCGCTTTCACAAAGGAGACCAGAGGGTTCATCCTGGGCAGATAAAAGAAATTATGTAGTCATAGAATCATAGAATGGTTAGGGTTGGAAGGGACCTTAAAGATCATCTAGTTCCAACCTCCCTGCCATGGGCAGGGACACCTCCCACTAGACCAGGCTGCTCAAAGCCCCGTCCAACCTGGCCTTGAACACTTCCAGGGATGGAGCATCCACAGCTTCCCTGAGCAACCTGTTCCAGTGTCTTACCACCATTCTACACAGCTCTTTAGATCTTCATAGCCAACAGCCTCAGGCGATTAAATGAGCCAGAAATTGAGCTCTCCACAAGCGCTTAAATGGCAACTGTTCACATGCATGCACAAGCAATTATTTGGTGTTGAAATAAGAAAATTGAATATAAAATCTGGTGGGTAGGGAATAAAACTGTATTTCAGTTTCCTGGTCAGTCAGGAACTTTGCTGAGCACAGTTCCAAGGCCCAGAAAAAAAGTCAAGTTTGAAAAAAGAGAAAGCCAAGAAATTTCACATAGTTTCTATGTATTCTATTATGTTGTGGCACAGTGTAAGTTTCAGAAAGTTTAGTCCTTGTCTGTACTGAAAGGTTTTTAAGTCTGGTTCTTGTGAAGGGTGGGCTAATCTTTTAACAAAGGACGGTCCTTTTTTTTCCTTATTTTTTTAATTTTTTAAAGTATTTTTTAATTGTGTTCTCTTTGTGCAAGCCGAGTAAAAAATGTTGGCATCTGGGGGGACCCACAGTGCTACAGAACGATGAAATCCTTCCCCAGTTGGCACTAGAGCAGCCAGGGGCTGCCTGTGTGTGCTTGGTGCTGTTGTCTGGCCGTTGTTGAGTGCAGAGCTGGACTCTGGGCCGTGGGGCTGGCAGCCCGCAGTGCTCTGCCTCGTGGGTGAGGGAAAGGCAGCTCCTGCCTTGGCTGCGGGACGCGGCTCTTCCGCCGGGGTGGAGGGAAGTGGCGAGGACCTCCTTCCTTTGTGAAATCCCAGCAAGACACTGAGAAATTCAGGGAATGTCATAAGGTTATAGTACAAAATGAGATTTGGGAAGTTTGTTTAAAATTCCCTGCTTTCTACATGGCTCCTTTATTCTCACTTCCCCCCACCCCCCTTAACAGTGGTAAGAGATGGTACAAAGGCATCTAAAGAAATTGAAATGCGTAACGTCCCGGGTCAGCGCGCGGTGTTGGCATTGACTCCCTTGCAGGAGTACCCAGCTGAAACTCTTACTGTGAGTTCATCAGTAGCGTAGCGTGTTCCAATCGGGGGTGTGCACACACTGTCCTTTCCTTCAGCTTTCACTTTTGGTTCTCATCTTGCTGCTTATTTCTTCATCTAAAATAAGACAACTATGATCAGAAAGTGCATACTTACTTTTTCTAGAGAGAGAAAACATTAGAGAGCTTTCCCCCCCTCATTTATTAATGTTTTCTAAAGCGGTTCAGTACGATTTCCAGGTGTTAAAAGCAAAATATCTTGTAACCTGACTTTTTAAAGAATAAGAAATAGATTTTGTATTACCATCTATAACCTTATAGACTTTGGACTGATATATAAAATGGCAGGTTCTTACTGTGTTTTAAATTTGCTTTCTTTAACTGTACTGGAGCCTTTCTCTGTAGTGCTGTTGATTTTTGCAGTGTCACCAAAGCACTGTAGAGAGTGCTGGCATGTGTGTTAAATAGCCTTTTATTCTCAGGGAATTTTAATTCAGTGGCAACCTTTTTAATAGGGTGCAATTAAAAGTCAATCAACAGTATTCTGTGTGCGTAGTGCTGACTTTCAGAAATGTAAGTAAATAAATCCGTGGCGTATTTTTCTTTGTTACCCTGTGAGCATCCTCAGTTGGAATAGCTGCTATGACTTGCCGACTACAGAATCAATAAATATGGTTTATGTGTATTTCAGAATGTGCAAAACAGCAGAAAGCTTGCTATTAAACTTCTTGTTTTCAGAGCTACCATCTTCAAGAACCTGCTGATGTTTATTGAGATTTTTCTGTTGCTGAAAGATGCTGGTTTTATAAAGATAGGTGTCTTGGGGAAGACACGGGTGATTTGTGTGTGCATTGAATCACTCTGAACAGCAGGAAGGAAAGGCGTTTTAAATAAGAATGAAAATAATGGAAGATAATCGTGGATGATACATCAGTTACTGCTCTTAGCTTGTCCACTTCTCTTCCATGATAAAAACTGTTTCCAAGGGGGGGAATTTAACAGGTATTTCCCATGAAATTTGTTACTAAGCTGTCAAAACCAAATTACTGATGACAGCCGGTTTATTCTGATTTGTTTCTCCAGCCAACCATCTTGAAAAAATATTTCATGCAATTGACAGACCAGGGTTTTTTTTTTTTATTTAAAAAAATTCAAGTTCTTATACTGAAAATATAAAAAGAAATGACAACAAAAAAAAGATTGAAAAGTAAAATTGAAGTTTGACTTATACTTCAGCAATTCAGATTCTTGAAAAGGAATATTATTTTGAAGTGTTGTTTGGTTGGTTTTTTTTCCCAGATTGATGGCAGATTTTGTGTACTCAGTTTTTTCTCTTAGTATTTGTAACGATCCTGCATTTGTGGGTTGGTAAGGATGCGGGATAACAAAGGTATTTCACATTCATCTTCCATATGGCCTGCCGTTCTGCTTCTTGGTGTTAGAAGGAAGTTAGTAATTTATGGTTAACAAGATAAAATGATTAGAAATGTGTCTGGCTTTTTTAGCTGAATAAAGATGTAGACGCCTGAGAAATTCTGAAGGAAGTCAAAAGCGCTGAGCTCTAGAATGAGTGATTAGTAACATATGTCTGTGAGGGTTTAAATATGTTCCTCAGGAATCATCGGGCAGCAGGAGGATGGTTGCTAAATTCTTCTGCACCTGAAGGGAGTTAGATGAGGTTCATTAAAATGAGAGGGAATATCTAAAGTGTTGTTACACAATGAGTCTGAGGAATGTTTTCCCCTGTGGTATGGCCTTGAAGTGATTCCTTCTACACGTGGCTGTGCTGGAAAACAACCAGATAATAGGGGTGCTTATGCTTTAATAGCTTTACTTTTTGATGCTAATTTATAGAGAGCTGCAGCTGACTTTAAAAGTCACCAAAAGTACCAGGATGCTGGTGGTCTCCCCTCATTCGTACACCCTGCCACCACTGCATCGTGTTCCAAGGTGAAAATCTGAGCGACATTTGCAGCCAGTGTATTTCCGTTGAGTGACCTTAAACCAATATAAAGCAGCAGTTTGTGCTGTTACATCAGGTCATGTGCTCTGTTCCTGGGGAGGGACATCGCACCCAGTGAGCACAGCGCTATAAAAACCAGCGCACAACTACACTCAGGGTAATATAGAGAATTCTCCCACATGTTATCCCTTTTATTTTCCTGCTACAAAAAAATAAAGGGCAAGCCTTAAATCTAACTGAACTGCAATCTAAAAGCTGAGCAACTGTCATTTTTATTTTGGCTGGTTTCCCCGTAGAATTTCTAAGATGCGAGGCAAACCAAAGGGCCACCATGTGTGAAGTATACAGAGTTCGAGGGCTCCCTTTATGCCTGCTGCAGTTACTGGAGTTAAAATGCACCCTAATTCCCTTCAGTTGCCTTCACTGTAATGCTATTTTTGAACTGCCATGCATATGCGTGGTGTGCTGCTCAGAAAGGTCAACAGAGCTTCAGGAGCTGTATGGTAAAAGGAGAATTACTGCTTCTACAAGGGAAGAAGTGCTACTTTTAAATTATGGTTTTGGTTCCAGCAGCGTCTCTATTTTTTTCTTTGCTATTCCCTATTTTCCTCATCCAGGAGGAGTGCTCCTTTGTGTTATGATCAAAGGGAGAAAGAAGATGTCTGATAATATTAGGACTTTCAGAGTGTGCCGACATTAGGAAGGAAGGAGTGAATTTTGAAAGTACTGTCATTTCAAGAAATATGGTTTGGTTCAAGAAGACATTGGTGAGCATTTGAATTGAGAAGCCAAACGTTCTGAAATCAATGTTGTTGTGCTTTTATGCCATGGGAAGGTGTAATTGCTCTTTAGCAGGCACCTATTTTTTTATAAATTCCAGTGTTTGTCAGAATAGTTGCCCCTGGTTTCCATTGCTTTGACTATGAATTCAATGGCATAGAGCAGAGAAGAAAACTGTGTGTGTAAATCCCTGGGAAATAACAACTGATTAAAGATGGCAAATCTTACCCTTGAGAGTAGGAGGTGTTAATGAGACACAGAAGTGGTTTTGTTCCTCTCTAGCAATGAAGGATTCATCTCAGCAGAGGATGCTCAAATGTTTAGATTTATACCATCTGCCTTGGGAGCTGGGACTTAACACTAGCACTGCCAGGATGGCTGCACCTAACAGATTTTAGCCAGTTTTCAGTAACACAAACAGGATACAGAGCTGGACTTTGCATCTCATGCTTATCTTAAGAAAAAAAATTTAGACTCATAGCGAAGATTTTTTTTTTTCCCCTACTTCTTACAAAAAGTTTATTTCTCAACATCTTATCTTTGAAAGGCCTAAGAAATTGGGACTCAGAATATTTTCTTTTTGTTGTTGTAATCTTTTTATGGAGATAAAAGTATTCCTTTTTGACATGGAGGGCAACATTAGGGATTTTAGATTTTCCTTTTAACTCTCTTTTATCAAAAATATTGATTGTCTTGCTCTATTTTTTTTCCTCCTGTACAGCAGAGCTTGCAAATGCCTAAGTCTCTCGGGGAAACTGCAGTATGTGAAGAGGAGAAAGAAGGATGAAAATTTGTTAAACATTTACAGATTCATTTATTAATTTTTATTTCTTGGGTGAAAACAAAGCCTGTTGCACAGGTTGCTTTTCTAACAGTCTCTTCTCCAGTGTTCCTATGAGTTGTATTAATTAGGGTCCACACCATGTTCTCAAACTGTTATGTTGTTGATGATGTCTAATGAGGGGTATTTCCATGTGAGTACAGTCAATCTTCTACTTGATTCTACAGCCTAAGACAGTTCCTCCTTTCATCCATAGCAGTTACAGCTGTTGGATATGAAACCATTGAATTTAGGTTATGCCGAGCTCCTATTTTAAGTGAGATTCAAATTAGAGAAATTTTTATATATATATATATACACACACACCCACACACACATTAACAGTCTTGATTCCAAGTCTTTTGCTTTCTCTCTTCTTTGGGTCCAGCTTCCTTGAAGTGTATGAGGTCCACAATCACATCTGTATGACCAGGGGTGATGGGGAAGGGGCTGTTCAGAGGGTCAATTGTATCACCTTGCCTGGCAGCCATCTCATTGCAGGTTTAGTTTCATTCTGCTCCAATCTAGTGATCTCTGCTCACTCCTCAGTGATCTGCCCAAACTCTTGTTTTTCTGCTGTACCAAAGAAAGGTGGAAGTATTTGAGTTGGGTTTTTTTTTTAATTTTTATTTTAAAGCTGCTTGGATGTCTTCCTCTGAGGTGTATTTGAATAAAGCAGCCTGAGTAGCAGGGTGCCATGCAAGGTGCTATGGTGGAACTGGATGGTGGGAAATCTGTATGGAGGAAAATGCTGGAAGTTTCTCAGAAGCTCCTCATAAACTAACAGCATCCCCACCTCTGCTATGGTTCTCCTTTCAAGTAGGGGGAATCATACCATCCATCTGGGGAAGCTTCTCAAAAGACTGTTTATGCTGGCAAAACCCACATTCCCTCAGTAACCTCCTCCTCCTTGGCCTTTGTCCCTGTCATTGTTACTCTATGTTCTCTCACATTAAATTACATGAACTACTTGTTGGAACTGGGAGACTGAAACTGGCTGGGGGTTCATTGCCCATCTGTATTTACAGGATATGTTTGGTCTGCAGGAACTATTTTAAGGGCAGTATGCCACAGATTTGAGTCAGAGTTCACTGTTGTATTGCCTGTTGAGACACGTTGAATTTGCATCTAGATCAAGAGCTGTTGAATGGCCTGTGAGGCTACTCAGACTGTAAACAGTAATGAGTGTTGTGTACCACACCATGGTAATTTCTATTTTAAAACATGACCGATATATGTAAAGCACTGGGCTAAAATGTACACTCAAAAATATATACCAGAAGTGATATTTTTGAAATCCATATATTGAGTCTCAAGTACATGACCTGATTTCCTCTGTGTGTGCTGTGCACAGTCTGTGTTTCTGAAACAGACTGTCATTTAATCTAGAAATATGAGCTGGTCCTTCATATTTTTAAATTATTTTATTTTACAATATGGAAGAGAAGAAAAAACCCACACTTTTCTTCCTTTGTATACCCGTCATCTCCCAGAACTAAGCATATGAAAATTTACCTAATTAGAAAGAATAGGCATCCAAATTAAGAGGAAAGTTTTTTTATCTCGTTTCAGGATGCAATAAAATGTTGTGTTCCTAGCTAAGGTGTTCGGGGTCACTTGCTTAACTCAGAAAAGCGTGGTACCTAATTAAATATGTCACTTAATGTGCTGTAATTGTCACTTTTTGCCACGGAGGGGCCAAAGAGTGGGACATGATGTAGTAGAGTTGTCACCTCTCACTGAACTGAACAGCTCTAACTTGAGAGATAAAGGATGTTTGTGGGTGGTACATGCTGTTTCTCTTGGTTATCTCTATATAAATTAGTGTGATAGTAAAATCATTAAGAAAAAGACATTTCTGAGATAGTGCCTTTTGGTAAATCATGAAAAGCAGCATAGCATTGTTACCGATGCAATGTCAATCATTCTTGATGTTCAAGGACTTCGATACAAGAATAGTTAAAAACTCCAGACAGGATGAAAGGGAGCGCGTAGGTGCTGGGAGTGCAGGCAGTCAGTCATCACATCATCTGCCTTAAGCCTTCAATGTAGCTGGCTCATCTCTCTGGGATTTCCTCTGTAGAAATGAGGTGAAATGAGGTGTCTCCAGAAGCAATCCATGTGTCTAAAATAGGCTATTTTACAGAAAAACCTTCTTAACCCAGTTGCTCTCCATCCTTTGTAAGGAAGCTCGTGGAGACCAGCTGGCGAGCTAAGTTAGATGCCTACAGTTAGATAGAATAAGTCTCCTTAAAACTGTAATGATGCAACTCTGCAAATGTGAATGAGGTGTCTTTGATGATGCCCAGAAGACTAACAAGATGTCAAACAGGTCATAATCAAAGTTTCTCTTTTGGATGTGTGTCAAAGATCAGGCAGGTGTTGTGCAACAGACTGCTTCGAGGACCTGGAAATCTGCTCTGGTATTACTGTGTCATAAGAGCAGGGCTCTAGCTAGATTTTATGTTCTGCTTTTAAAGTGTGAAATTCCAATGAATACACCACTGCTTTAATTCTTTATACTTAAAATGTGGTTGTATTTCTTCTTGGAGATGGTAGTCTTTGAAATAAAATTCTTCTTTAGCATCAGTTTGAAGAGCTCTGTTGGGATGACAGGTAGTATTTAAAAAGACAGTTCAGGGGTTTTTTTCCTTACTTTTTTTTTTTTTAAAGTACAATGAAAAAAACCCAGAAATACACTCAAGCTTCTAAAGCAACTGAAACCAAATGTCATCAAGGCTGAAGATCAACAGACAAAACAAAACCTGCTTAGTAGAAGAACCCCAAAATATGTCAATAATATTAATAATAATAATAAAACCCCTTTCCTGTTGCTGTTAAGCCAATGGTTAGCTAGTATTTTGTAAAGCATCGATGCAGTGAGGTTGGGTTGCTTTTTGAGAAGTGACTATTCCACTCCAGTGGAAAGAAATGGCAGATATACGTAGGATATGTTTTTTCATGCGGAATAACATGGTTTTTTTGAAATTGCACCACTAGTGTAGATATAAAGAGAGGAGGGAAAACCTCCTCAGCATGCTGTAAACTCAAAAACGCTGTCAGTCTGATAAGCTGCAGCAATTTTGCTGTTTGTTTTCATTAAATGCACTTTATTAAGTTCTTCATGCTTCAGAGATATGAGATATCTAAACCACAACATTTTATAGATTCAGTCTTATAATTGACTTTTTTTTCTCTCAACAAGTCTTCATTAAAGGGAAATGATTTTGCATTCGATATCTTATGATTTGTTATAATGCAAATAACATTTAGCATATCTTGTAGGCTGTCTGAAGAATTCCCACAAGCTTCCTAGCAAATGTCATCTTACTTCAGAATTGAGTGAAGCACAGCCTTCCTTTTGCTCTCCTGCAATTTGTCACGCTTCATACTTGGCTAAATCTGCCAATTTTCATTGTCCTCACTGACAACAGCTGTCAACGTGCCATTTATGTCTTCAAAACTCCTGGTGGCAGCATCCTCTAAGATACAGGGTTGATACGCAACCTGAGCAACTTCAAGATTTAGATCTGTGTGGCTTCCATGTTGTATCATGGTCAGAAATGGCATCACAAAATCCCTTAATTGTCCTAGAAAGGGAGAACACAGCTGGATGAAACAAAGTAACCAGTGAGTCCGGTGAAGTCATCGTTATCCCCTATGCTGCTTTGAAGAACTTGTATAGACAGAGTGAAGAGCTGGGAATCTCCAACGTAAAAACTGTGGACAATTTCCACTCTTGAGAACAGAGCTGGAACTATTTTTTAGTCTGCCGTGAAAGCAGTTCTGTTCCTTTATAATTAACCTATCGCCTGGGAAGGTTATTTTGTAGCTTTTAAAAAATTATTATTAATTTTTAAATTTGGGGGAAATGAAGGAATTCCTTCTGAACTGCAACCTCTCATCGAGTTTGCATCTGCCATAGATACAGATACGCTGGAATTCGTTCACCATTTATCCACACAGCTGCTGCTTTTGTTAAGAGTTGGGTAAGTTACTGCCATCTTCCTGATCTCTTCTTAGGTGGGATAATTCCAAGGGGGTTTTTGGTTTCTCAAAGCTATCTTGTTCAGAATTTTCTTTTGAAATAATTCAAAAGTTTGATAATTCTGGTCATTAATTTTATCCAACAGAAAAATATTTGACTTTAATTAGCAGAAGTTCTAGTTTGAGGCATGTTTCAAGCAATCATTGTTTTTATTATTTTTGTTTAATGTCATTTAATTAATTTTATACTATTGACTTAAATTTTTAAATTTTCCAATTCTGAGTAAAAGGGATAAATTCAGAAGACACTGAAAAATTATTTTGACATATTTTAAAATGCAAAGCTTTCCAAACATCATCATATTGAATACTGCAAGTAAGAAAGCATAGGATCATAAAATCGATTGAAGTTTAAAAAAAAAAAAAAAAGCTACCGTGAGGATTAATTTCTACTAATGCTTATCGTTTGACCCAGTTTAAAAACAACTGCTGTTTTGCCCTGCATAAACTTGAATATTCAGCTTCAGGGAGGATGATATAATGGTTCAATTGCTGCACTGGATATTTGGGATGCTCTTAGCTCATGCAGCAAAAACAGCGCAGGGTCTGTGAACTCATCTACCTGACAGCTGTTAAGGAGCTGGTAAGGGTTCAGTGACAGTTGGAAATGTTTGCTGGCAGTAGTTCTTCTTACACAGATGCTTTGGGTCTTCTCTGCTAAGAAAACAGTGCTGAGCTCTTAGTTCTACAGAGAACCATTAATAGTCTGTGATCTCTTTAACCTGTATTTCCATGGGTGTTTTTAAGGAAGAGGAAGGAAAGAAGGGGGATGTGGCTTAACATGGTTTACTTGCTTTTTGACTCTGGATGTTTCGGTCCTCCACACTTGATTGTGATGACTGCTTAGATTCTTCGCACCATTATGATGGCACTACACACTAAACTTGTATTTAGAGATTAAAATAAAGTAATGAGGTGATTATGGTCTGAATCAGTAAGCCCCTCATCAGTGAGACTGGGTGCCTGGAGGTAGCAGCCCTGGAGCTATCAGCTCAGCCCATCGGTGCTGCTGAGTGCTTTTCCTGGGTGAAGAGTTGATAGTGCTGTTGGGCTCAAGTTGCTTTGGGCTGCAGGTGCAATTCCACCCTTAGGCAATCTAGTTTGTCATTCAACTTTCTTTTCTACTAAAAGGTATTTGGAGGACTGTCTTGTTGCCGCTGTAGCGGAGGAGGGTGGGAAATGCTCTGCAGAAGTGGTCAAGCGTGGTGCAAGGTGTCTGTGGCTCCTGGGAATGGTTGGCCCTAGTAAGCGGTCCTGGGCTCTATTAATAGATGACAATTTTTCACAGAACAAGGAAGGTCATTTTGCTCAGATGGGTTGGTACAGAAGTTTCCATAATAGACTGCCTGTAATTTTTTAGAGTTGTTAGGAGGGAAGTTTTCTGCTGATTTTGGGTACAGTCTCGAACTTGGTAATGCTCTTGTTATAAATTAGTTTAACTAGCAGGTCTTACTTTGATTAGGTCTTAGCAACAGATCTACAATAACTCTCTCTCTACTATTTTTTGCAGTGCTTTCTGGCTGTGATGTTTATGTGACAAAGTTACCCAAAACCACACTGTCCGATGTAGCCTTCCCTCACTGCTGTTAAAGGAGAGGTGATACCTTCTTTGTCTCAGGGACTGAGGTAACAGGGGCCTAAGAGTTTTTATCCACATTTCTTGGTGATTTAGTGTAGTTACATCAGGAGAGGCAATTATTTCTATCAGCAAGATTGTGACAACCACCACATATTGTGGAAATTTGCTTCATTGAAACTTTTTTTTTTTTCCTTTTGTTTGATTCTCATAGCAACACAAAGACTAATTTGGAAATATAATTGCATTTTCTAGAAGAAATGTAACCAGACTGGCTATGAAGTTGAAGCACATTAGAGTACTGGGACCAGAGCCACTTGTAAAAGAAAATGAGAAGAAAGAAAATCGCTGCTTGAACAGTTGTCATTTGTCAAGAAAGGGGAATCTATACTGAACCACCAACAACCGGTCACCCAGGAGAAAAGTCACTTTGACAGTGATGTCTCATAGCTGCCAGTGTTGGAAAACTCACGGGGTAGTTCTGTAACAGCAACAATTACTTAATTATCCAGCACGTGGTGTGCAGTTGTGCTGCATGACTGCATTTGTCTCATCTCTGTTACCTGGCATTGGGTTGGGTTAACCAGTTGTGCAGAGCACTAATACAGTCAAACACTCATTTAAGACCATGGAACAACCAGCATAACCTTTCCTAAACTGGAGCATTTGACCTGTAAAACATCTGTGCTTTGCTGCCAAGCAATAAACCTGGCTGCTTGTGAGGAATGGTAAATGAGATACTGATACAGTCATAATGTTCTCAAGGAAATCTTTGTAAAAGTTCAAGTTGCTTTGTTTAATGAATGCATTAATTCATGACACAAATCTTCCAATGCCTCATCCTTTCTCAGCATTGTGCTCACTGAATCGCATTTTCATGTATTACACTTTGAGATATTTGCAATTTTCCTTTTTTGGCTTTGCATATATGCAGTCTTCAGTAACATGGAATAACTGCTTGCAGAAAGCATCAATAATATTTTATATTTCTATATCTAGTAATAATAGTCTGCTCTAAATTTTTTTTTGTTAGTTGAGCCTCATAAGTCTTGTGAGAAATCCTAATTAGTGTTTTACTGGATTGAGACACACACAAGTTCACTTTTGAATCCTTTTTTTCACACACGCTTTATAAACCTAAAACTTTTATATTGTCTAACCCTCATTGACCCAACAATTCATGCCAGTGTCTTTCTCACCTCTGCATTGTGAAGGAATCTTAGTCATATAAGGAGGTGTTTTGTTGGTTTTTTTTAAATGAGACAAATTTAAACCTGCAGCAATATGAGATAGAAAAATGTGTGCATTCGTATTCCAGTATTGCTGCAGTGCAAAAATATTAGTCCAAGACAGCTCAGAAATAAGTGTAGATCATCTTATCTGCAATTGAGAGCCTTACATTTAAAAACAAAGTATATTTTCATCTGGAAAAGAGAATGTAAGCTTCTGACATGTGAGTCTGTGATAATTGTCTTTTATTAGTATTTAATTGTAGTGCATGAGCATAGAGATAACCTAGAACTAATTACTGCTATAAGCAGTAACATAACAGAGATATGATCTGTTGATCAAAATAATTGGCCTGTCTATGAAAATATGCATTTGCCTATGGAGTAGAATAGAACTGAAATGTTTACTTTGTAATTTTTGTAAGTACTAGTTTAAGCATTATTTGAACATTGCTAGATATTTTCTAGCAAACTCTTGAATGTATGGACAGATCCCTCATGTGGAAAAGGCTATGCTGAAAGGGTGACCTCTGTATTTATGTCCATGGAAGGAATAACAAGGCTTTCAAATTAATATATTCCTTACTGATTTTGATCATCCTGGAATCATTTAGGCCAGCAGCTGTTGAGCATTTTTACTGTGTTTCACATTTCCTCTACTCTCTTAAGAACTCTCTAACGCCAAGATGGAAGGAGTGAATTTTTATTTTTTTTTTCCCCTGTAGACACTGGAGGGATGTTTCAACACTGATAATTGATGGAGAACTTCATAGAAAAGGACAGTTCATGTGGTGCTGTACTGTGCTAATCCCAGATGCTGCTATTTCTGCTGGTCTTGGTTCATCCTCACTGTTTTTGAGATTACCATAGGGACATTGTGTCTGTAAGTGGGAAAGGTGAGCAAATTTATTGTGAGAGGTAGGGAGGTGATCTCATGGCAGCTCACAGACTTGTGCATCATGCTACAGGAGTTTGGGGCCATTGGGAAGAGGTGATACTCCAGAGTTATTATTCCTAGAGCATACATGTTATGTTTATTATACATGTATGATGATCATATGTGTTATGTACCCCTGTGGGGAAAAAGATTGGACTGTGAGGTTTAAACAAATGATTTATTTGAACACCCAGGTTTAACTGTAAGGCCCAAGAAACCAGCTATTTGAAATCTGTTTGGCCACTATTGCAGGTTTTTATGGATATAATGGCAGAATGCACTAATACAACTTAAAAGCAAGAATACACTATAACAAACTAGAAAGCATGTTAAATATTATGCATGTGTTAGTTAATCATGGACATTTGCAAACAGCGTGATAAATATTCACTCACCACTCCAGGTAAGGGCTCTCAATCTTAGAAAAGTCACCTTGGCCAATGTCCTGACCAAGGGGGAAGGACCTCCATACAGGTGAGCATTGGAGAGGCAACTCCCCATTCCTAAGCTAAACTTTAGCTTAGGTGTCCCCTGATTTACGTGACTGATTATACAGTTTGAACACACAAGGTTGTGGCTGAAACCTTCCAGGTAGCTGTGGCAAAACTATGCCTGATTGGATTATGCCATCTGAAGACACAAAAGTTGTCAGATGAAACCACCACTGAAGCCCTCCGGACTATCTTACTTTCTCAGGAAGCCGAATAGTGATTTGAATTGAGACTTGGGATGTACTATTTGCTGAGCTGCAAGGCTCAGCTCTGGCTTTGGTTCTTCGTGTGATGCTACATTGCCCTGTTTGGCCTGGGGCTTGCGAACAACTCAGGGCTGAGCCATCTACACAGCTCTCTGTGTGTCCCCCATGCGTAGATAGGGCCACAGATTGGCAAATGAAGGCTGAGTTGCTTGCACGACCCCCGTGAGTTGCCTGCATGCACTGGATGTTATAGAAACTTGCTTATGAACTATGAGCCACAAAATCCCTATAACCGCAGGAGTCAAGACCAAAGGTGCTGGGTTTATAGGGAAAGGTAGTAATTTTTTAAATTAGAATGGCTGACTTGATTGAAAAAGTGACAAGCTTTTCAGCTTCATGTTGTTTTGTCTGGTCCTGAGAGCAGATTGGTTCTTTACTCAAACATCTGAAAAAAAAAAAAAACAAAAAACCCACAAAAAATGATTCTGCCTCTTCTGATCATTTTAAACATGATTTTTACTTGGTTCTTTTTAAACTCAAAGTACTTTATTTTGTGAGACCTAAATGGGGACAATAGCAAAATTTATTTCGGTGTGTGATGATAGAGCTTGATTTATTTAGAGTCAATTATAAGAATCTGCAATTCTGTACCTGATCTGAAATGGTATCATGGTATAGCTTATCTAATGTTCAAACTGCAAATTGGCAATTCACCAATCGCTGCATCATGTAATTACTTTGGGAGTTGTCATCTCCATGAAGTGCTGAGGCTTCACCTTAGACAAATCTGGTGATAGGCGATAGTTCCTGTTAATGATCATCTGTTTTCTTTCTTTGCTGCTTTCTAGACTGAAAGTGTAGAAGAAGGGAATAGGAGGAGCTGCTCTGGTGGGAAGAGGTGACAGTGACCTTTGTCTCTGAAACAGTCGCCGTTTGTGTCAGACACACAAAGCCAAGATATGAATTTCTGCAGCAGGTGACTGGGAGGAAATTAATTTCAGTGAACAAAATAAACTTCTTAAGCTGATTCGAAAGACACCTCTAATGATGTCTACTTGATGTTAAACCTGAGCAGCATTTTACTGTTAAATTCCATAAGTCCCCTGAAAGAAAATCTGCCTGCAAAATCTCTGGAAATTGGCAGGATATGACCAAAAATAAAATGCATCCATTTGATATTGTAGTGTAAATGAGGTTAATCTGCAGCAGTCTTAAATTGATAAAAGATAAAAATGAGGCAGATAAAGGAAAAACTGCTCTTAAGAGATAAGTTTTCTCATATTTAGTTACGATCACTTGTGACAAAGGAATTGAGCATTTCATATTCTAGGCAGAGATAAAGTGGTGGAGAATGTGTGTTCAAATGCAGTATCAATGCTTTCACTACTGGCACTTTTTTTTATTTCAGCCGCTCATTGCAGGCCAATAAACTGGGAGCAGAGGGAAATTTAAGTGGAAAGGAATGGTGAGTCAGTAACAGGCAGCATTTATTGTTCAAATGATTTAAGGCAAACCCCTCTATTACAGCGTGTATCACAGGCAGAACTTGGTGTCTTGCATCCTACAATTTGTTTTTTAAACAGCTGGCAGGGTTACTGTGCTACCTTTCTGAAAGTAGAAAACTACCACTATGCAGAAGTGGAAAATACCTGCTATTGTGCTGATGGAGCTGTCAGGGGACTCTTGCTGGAAAAAAGTAGCTGTGAGCTTGGTTTGGTTGAAATCGGTGAAGTTATGCTGACATAAGCTGGAGAAAAGCAGTTGTAAATTCAGTCTCAGATAATTCATAGAAAAACTTAGGGATTGTGAGAGGTGTGTTTTCAGGTAAGTAATATTTTAAACAGTGAATTTTATTATTGGTGTCATTGCTAATAAAAATATGGTAAAAATTATGCTAGATAGTTCTGTTTGTGTCTATGTTCTTATTTTAACCTATTGAATATCTCATTATTTCTTGTAAAATTACTTAGCTTTGACAGCTGCTCTTACACCGGAATAAGTTGATGCTTGCTTAGTACTGAGAGGTCGAGACCTGTCAAAAAGTAAGTGGTATAGACCTGTATCTCTTTTGGGTAAGAAAGAAATTGAATATATGTTCTGTGCCTCTGACTAACCTTACTACTGAGCAGGCAAATAAATAGAAGATAGTATTTTCTCCCCCAATATTTTTTTGGGTTTTTTTGCTAGCTGAGCACAACCAATCCTAGTTGTTTTGGATGTTACGAGATCTTTATGCTAGGGACCTTGGTGGATATGGTGAGTTGGGGACCTTGATGGATATAGCAAGGGAGTTGTTGTATTTGTCTTTGGTTGGATTTGATTTATTTTTGGGGGTTGGCTTTATTTGTGGTGGTTTTTGTTTTGTTTTTTTTAACCCGGTTGCCTCTGACTTTTAATGAATTTATCCAAGTGACACCAGAAATCCAGTATATTTAAAATCTAGCCTTTTGAAATATGAGTTTCCTTAAAAGTCAACTTTAAAATTAAGGCAACCTCATTTGAAAAATTTACCCTGGGACAAGTGTCAAGAATAATTAAGCTTTGCATGCAGAGTGTGCTGAGATGCACAGTCATTTTGGGAAACACTCTTCTTTGGTAGCACAGAAAATGCAGACACAGAGATAACAGTTGATTGCTTTTCACTGCAGAATAAAGTTTAGTTTTTCAAATTCCTTGGTAGTTGTGAGCTTCATTAAATATTTTTTGCGAGCAAATGCAGCTAACAGTGCTTTCATTCTTAGTTAAGTGGAAGTTATTGAAACAGTTGTCTTGAAGTTTTTGTAAAAGACAAAAGATGTAAATAATTGAGGGTTTATGTAAGTTAGAAGTAGTAAGTGTAGGAAAATATTCTATCTTAACAGTAGCCTTAACAAGGGAAGACAATAAATCATTTGTAATTACTAGTCTTGTCAATTATATGTTTCCTCTTTCTAATATTCCAAATTGCATCTTAAATTCAGACTTCTTTGTAAATGAGATTGCTTTTCTTCCATTTTGTAGGATGTGTCACATTGCAGAAAGATATGTGTGTCCATCAAAATCACTTTCCTGCCTTTCATATCACCATCAACATTTTCTTGAAAAAGATGGAGGACTTTCTGCAGCCAGCTGAAATGTGGCTGTTGTACAGTCAGATTCATTTCTTTTAGAGGGGAAAAAAGACCACAAAATGGATTTTTGGTGTGGTCAGTCTACCAAATTAAATGTTGATTGCTTTGGTTTATTTTCAAGTCTATCATTCACTTCCTGTGTTTATAAACAGGATTATTGAAAAGTTAAATCGTTGAGGATGGTGTAGGAAAACCTGAGGTAGACTTGCTGGAAGATGCATCTCCTTCCATCCTTTTAGGAAAGCACCTAGCACAAAAAGCTGAATAAATAATACTATCTTTCTTTTCCTGAAAATTAAATTTGGTCTTTTATTTTTATCTAGCCCTAGGGGCCAGTGGAAGAGAGCTCAAGGTCTCTGTCTTTTCCGATGTATGCTCCACAATATTTGCCTTGCTGGTGTGTCTGAACACACTGGGCAGGAGGGATAAAAATACTCGGTGATCCATCATATTGGGAAACTATATGGCTAAGAAGTAGGATACATAGTCAAAATCAAGGGGTTTTAGGATTTTACTTGTATAAGTGCTGTGTTGTCACGTAAGGACAGTACACTGATTAAAAAAACAAGGGAAAAAAACCCCAAAACACTTAAGGCAGTACTGTGCCGAGGAGCAATATTTCCAAGTCATGCTGTTTGCTTCTCAGGGCTACAGATGATTTACGCATACCCAGGAGTTTACATAAAAGCATGCTTTAGTTTTAAGTGCATGCAGTGTGATACCTTTAGATTTCTCAGAGTTGTTTACTGCTACATTGGCAGGAGGTTTGGCCTGGTAGCATGTATAATTACAACAAGAAAACTGAAGTAGTCATTTCAGTGAAGTAACTGGCTGCCCCCTGACCTGTGGAGGCTGTGCGTGGGAGCGTGGGGCTGTGGCTCGTGCCCGACCATGGCCAATCTTGACAGGAATTGCAGGGCTGTGGACACCTGGTCCTTGGGAACTGCACTTAGACCATAAGCTGGTTTCACGAGTCATTGTAGAGCCATCAGAGCGGTAGTGACTTCTGGTTTTAATTATGTCCTTTGGGGGGGGGGGGGGTGTTCTCTGCAGCTGTTAGCACTTGCGATATGCTGGCAGTTGTTGTTTTACACCATCGGTCGGTAGTCTGCTCTCCCAGGACAGGGAGATGACCGCAGGAGGCTGCTGTTGGCAGTTTTTCTGACTACACGGTTGCTCAGTGCTATGAGAACTGAATTACCCTCACTTTTCCACTGAGCTTAAATTTCTTTATTTTTTTCATCTGCTGTCGTTTATGAAGTTCACACACCTATGTGCAGCTCAGGAAAACCAGTCTGGAAAACCAGTAACAGCTGCACCACAGTAGTAGTGTACTCTGTACATAGGGACCCCATAGATGTTTGTTACAGTACCACACCATATACATCTTTAAAAAAATTATTCTTTGAGGGTTAATGCAGTGGCCAACTGCTGATATGTTGTGCAATCATATGGGTATTGGGGATGAAGTTTGGTGGTTGGTCTCTGTTCCTTTCAGCTGGCAAGAGAGGGAAGCAGTAGAGAGGCAGCACACCATGAGCTGGGGGGAAAGAACAGCTTGCTTGTGGTTGATGGTACCTCTGGTCAGCACCCAGCATGGTACTGATGAGGTGTGCAAGAGCTGTCTCCAGCCCTCTGTATCTGTGGAGATGGCCATTATGTCTGACTTTAAGGGAAGGAAAAAGTAAAGAGTGGAAAATTAGGGTTATGCAGGATAATTGGTCCTGACCTAGTTATAATTTAATTTTTAGATTCATTTTTTTTTCCTAATTAAGGATTTAGGGTAGCACAACAAGGCAGTAAGCAAATAACAATGCCTCATGACTTGCAGGTGATTTAGGGAATATACTTTACACACAGTGAAATTCTAGGTATAATACAGATTGATTTCTTTATTATTATTCTTTATTTTTCTGCAATAGATTGAGTCTGTCTGTGGTGTAGTGGCTTAATAGATATTAAAATCTGACAGTTTAGCGTGGTTTTTTTTATCGATTTCACCTAATTTATGTTTTTTAATCAGAAATGGAATCAAATTTCTGGGAAAAAAATGATGTTGAGAAGATTATTATAAAGAGGTTTAAAGAAGCTGGAGATGTGATGGGAGAAGCTGGGAACTATAGTGTGTGGTATATTAGGGTAATCAGAAATAATTGAGTAAAGTGTTTTAAAAATCTCTTTCCTTTTCATATTTAAGGGACCTATTATCTTCAGCATATGACTTTATTCACACAGTTGGCTTAATGCAGCTCCTAACAGTGCTGAAAGAAAGTACTTTCAACAACATTCCTAAAGTATATTGTCAATGATATCATGCAAGTCTCCAGCCATACCAATAATATGCAGTACAATCAGTTGAAATAGTTGCCACTTTTCCTCCAAGCTACTCTGACTAAATATCTTACAACAGCCTGACATATATCAGAGATAAAGCCTATAGTATGGGCAGGTATAGATAGTATGAGGATGCTGAGAATTTAACATTATCTTCATTTATCCTATGTAATGCTCAATATTCAAAACACTGTTTTAGAAAAAGATTTAGCCTTTGATTAAGGTGTGATATTATGGAATTGCGTCAGTTGACTAGGAATAATCTGAAGCAGCAAACTTTTTTTTTTGGTATATCTGACTCATTACTCTTAAGTCTTATTATCTTGTAACCAAATAGTATATTTTAAAGAGTAGTAGTGTGTTACAGTAAGACATTATTAAGAATATGGGCCCACAAACAAGTTACCATAAAGTAAGGAAAGGTGGAAATTTACAGTAGGATTTATTGTATGAGGGTACGTGAGGGCATCAGGGTAGTAAAGTGAAATAGTTGCGATTAGTTCTCACTGTGAGTTACTTTCTGGGAACTTTCCTGTTTACTTGTTCTTGGTGGCATTTTCTCTTCCACAGAGTTTTGGGAGGGTCTGAACTAAAACACATGTGAACAGCAGTCCAAAAGTAAGTGATAATTTTTCCTGTACAAAGACCCATGCAGTATCATGGAGTGGGTATTTAAAGGAGATGATACCTTTGGACAGCCTTTCTAATGACTGTGTAAAGTTGCAGTTCTGTAACTCACGTGAATGTTTGTGACTGGAGTACACGTTGCTTCAGGGAGTGGAGAAGAAAATAAATTGTGAAAGTCAGTGGTCCTGATATGACTTGTGGTGAAAACTGGGGGGCAATGGAAGTCTGTTGGACTTTGTGTGACATAGTAGTACAGTTTTCCCACTACAAGAAATGTTTGAGGCAAGCTATGTGGGAAGAAAATTCTAAAGTTATCTTTTGTCTGGGGTCAGAGACTATTTCTGCTTACCCTGAAAACACATAAACCAGCCTGAGAATGGGTGTACAACAATGTGAAGAAATACATCTAATTTCACAAACTTTCCTTGTCCAAGCAACTGGTGTTTTCCTTGTTATTTTGTTCTCATGTACGTAGTCTCAGAAAGGTGTAACAATTTGTATGCTCCTGTTTGTGCTGTGAAGCCCTAGGCAGAATGCCTCCAGGGCTCCCAGGGGGCAGTGATACTCTATGTGGTGGCCAAATGGCCCATAAATTATTTGTTCAGCTATTTTGAATATTCACAGCTTCAGCAATTGAGACCCTGATTGGCAGGGGGGGATAAAGCTGATGGAATTGAGATATTTCATATAATCTAATAGTTTCATTCTCTAGTTGTCTCAACATTTTGAATTCAAATTGTCTCAACTATAATTTAAAAGTTGTCTTAATGTGGGAACCTGAGAAACAGCATCCTTGCAGAAGTTTGTCAGTAAAATTCTCACTAAAAGGCCAATCAGAGAACAGTTCAAGAAATTAAAACTAGGTTTTGGGGGAAGTTCTTTTCCTTTTTTAATCAGGGCAAGTTATGTGCTAGGATTTGCAAGTCTAAAAACAAATGAAGCAAATCACAGGAGTAAGTGCAACATAAAATTGCTGTCAGCACAAAATTCTAAATTTCTAGGAGTCCTTTCAGTGCTCAGTTTTAAAGGAAAGTTGTAATGAGAATATAATATTCAACTGAGGTGACAGCTTCATAATGCACGAGATACGTGGGGTGTTTTTTTGTTTCAAATGGTATTTAGTACTGATAACACAGATAGAACTAGACATAATAACTAGATCTGTTTAGGGTCCTGTACTCTTACATTTAGCAGAACAATTCCACCAGAAATGGTATTTTAACTCTAGCTGATTCCCATTTTAATTGAGGTCTATATTGTCTAACTATGCTGTCATTAGAGAAAGTTCACTGAAGTGCATTTCCATTATGTGAATCGCAGCATTCTGGGGATGCTTAGCTCAATGGAGACTGGTAAAACTAATGTCAAAAGTCTTGCTTTATTACCTTGAGGATGGAGAAGGCTTCACAAATAAAACAAATTTCATAATATGGCATAAGTAATGTAATAATTTCATGGAAAAAAGGAGAGGGGAGGAGAGTCCTCAAGACTGCTTTTTTGGCCTTTTATGTAGAACTTGATAAAGGAGACCTGTTACAAAAGTAATGCAAGTTGATGTAACTGGCCTTTGTAACAGAGGCTATAATGGATTTAAAATCTCTGAGCTGTCCGCTGTATCAGGGAATTTTTGGAAGGTGTCCAGTTATTTATCCAAATTCATCATAAAGACTTAATCTACTGTTGGTAAATATTTTATTGAGATCAGGATTTTTTTTCTGGTGTGTCCAAGTGTTTCATTTACGCCTAAGTTTTGATTGTTTGATAGCTAATGGAAAGCTTTGTCCACAGAGGTGTCTCCTTGTCCAGATAGTTGATTTCAGAATTCAGGTAATACACAATTTGAAAGTATCCTAGGCATGGAGAGGGAAAAACTGTTCCTTGCTTTTAATGCCTTGGCTTCATGTCTGCCCTTTTCTGTGATTTCTGCCTACTGTTGTACTTTTAATGGGTATAAAGTTGTTGATCTCAAACACAAATTTCCCCTGCTAGACTGTTGCCTACTCAACTTCACACCATTTCTACTGATCTTCAAGAGAGTAAAGGAACACCATTTGATATGGCATTTGAACTCAGATTTGACCTGGAGCTAAGGAGAAGCAAGGATACTTGCCTGCCTGAGTAAAGAGCTCGTATCGGAGAGTGGAAAAGATTTACACTTGTTACCTTTTATTCTTTCCCTCTTTTCCTCTCTCTGTGTTTAGCTGGTATCATTAATGGGGAAGAGAAGTTTCTATAATCTCCATTTTTCTCATGGAGAGAATGCAGGGAAAGCTTTCAGGAATTTAGATGGTGTTATTGCAAGGGATTCCAGCATCCAGTGGCAGGCCCCTGAAGCTGGTACAGACAATGCTGCCATATCTCTACGGGTTGAACTAGGAAATTCTGCAAACACTTGACTGATGCTATAAATGCTTGACAAAGAAAATGTTGATGGCTTTATTACAACCTGTCACATGTAACTTGTCAGTTTGGTAATGCTGGTGTACAGGCTTGTTTAGTCTGTATACTCACTTTCTTATGGAAATCAATTCTAAAATTGCTAACAGTTAACCAATTCATTCCTCTTCCTGTAGTACTTGAAGACCTTATGATGACCTCTTCTGCTGCGTGGTGTGTTAGGGACATTCTGGAATTTGCCCATGTGACACTATCAGTATGATTACTCGGTTATAAAGGAACCTTTGGGAAAAGAAGGTTTTGGAGTGAGTTTGTTACAACACTGAAATCCAGTCATTTAAAACATAATTACATCTTAGGTCAGATGGCTGTTATTCTAGTATGTGTCTTCTAGTTTTGTACGTTGAGTCTGGCATGTAAATTACATACGTGTCCCTCTGCATGGTGGTTACAGACGAGTGTGGAGTGTCTTGTGTTACCCATGTGCCCAGATTAGCTTTTGTGGTAAATTTGCTCTTTTGCAAGTTCATGACTGCAGAGTTTTAAATGCTGTTATTTCATTATTACCATTAGACTAATGAAGTATAACTTCACATCATACTTTTTGCAAATGAGAACTTTCACTTCCAGTGGCACTCACCTGTCCTTCCTAACCAAAGCAATTACACTGAGTTATACTTCATGTGTATAGACACTCCATTACTTCCAGAAGGCAGCCGCAAAAGTCATCATCTTATGCGAGAGTAATCTATATAATGCAGCTCTACTGTACATATTAGGTCTTGCTCTTTTCTGTAGCAATACCAGCTCTATCAGCCTCTTTACGTTGAGTTTCTCTGTCTAAAGCTTCTCAAAATTGTAAACCTTAGAGAAGAAGTGCTCACTAATAGTGCATATTGTAAATGGAGAAAAATCTCATTAAAATCGAGGAGTTATTTGTGTATGTGGAAAAAGAAAATAAACCTTTGTTGCTGGAGTTCACTGCATCGTTAATTTAGATGTGACTTTGACCTACATACAAAGGGCAGTCTGGGTCATGCTTACAGGAACTTAATGGTAGCTGTTGCTATTTAATCAAGAGAGGAGGAGATGAGGAGGAGATGTGCTAACAATGGAGATATCCACCCACACACACACATATATATATTGCTGTGGCAGAGAGCTGCTTACAAGACCCATAATTCCCCAAGGGTCTTGGCATACATTTTGTTTTTGTTAATACATCAGGGAAGTTGGTCAATTTTTGAGATTTACTTTTTTTTTCCTTATTTTTATTACTGAAGTGTCACAGGCATCCAGACTAGATTAACAGAATTTATTAGCACAGAATCATAGAATGTTTTGGGTTCAAAGGGACCTTTAAAGGTCATTTAGTCCAACCCCTTTGCAGGGAGCAGGGACATCTGCAACTAGAGCAGGTTGCTCAGAGTCCCATCCAACCTGGCCTGGAATGTTTCCAGGGATGGGTCTTCTACCACCTCTGTGGTAGAGAGAAGTGTGTGGCAGAGAACTGGCTCTGGTAGAGAGCATGTGTGTTGGAGCAAAAGGAGGGTGAAGTTGGGAATAATTCCAGACCAAGTTATCTTTCAAAACCTTTGTTCAATTATTCTGTGTCCTTATGGTTTGAGTGTGAATGCTTCCACATCCAAAGGATGAAATTCAAATATGAGTAAAGATTGAATAAGACTTAGATAGGTTTTAAAAAAAGATAAATCAGAGAATGGGAGAGAAAATAATAGGAAAATAACTGAATCAAATATACATCTTTGCAATATAGTGCTCTTAAATTTCTTTAACTTTCTCTGCAGGTCTCTTGGATTCCCATTCCCTTTTTTCTCATACAAAAATACATGTTTGAGTTATACTTAATAGGTGTGTGGAGTTAATAGGTGTGGGGACTCACACCAAAGACCTTCCTGTGGTGGCTCCTGAGAGAAGTGAAGTGCGAATATCAGCTTTATCACAAAGAACTTGGAGGAGAGCAGCAGTGTTTTTTTTCCCCAAGGAAAATTGTATTTGTTTGAGGTATGGAAGGCGGCTGCTTTTGATACCATGAGGATTCAGTGAGGAAATGTTTTCAAGAGGTAAGTGTACATTTGATGTGGGAGTTTCTTTCAGGATTTCTTGAGATACTGTTTTAAAAACCAAAATCTCAATGGTGCAATATGATCCTGTATTTCCCCTCTGTACTCCCTTTTACAAGGTGTGCCCGCCAATTAGCAACAAGCACAGAGGTAATTTCGTTAGCAGGTCATTTCATGGCTGGGAGACACAGAAGTGGTTTGAGGATGTGATCTTCATGGATGGGAAATTATGTCCTTGATTTTGTTCTAAGGAAACTAATTTTTGTTGGACAAATGAGACAGAACAGTACCTGAGATCTTAGCTGAAGGTCTGTCTAGTAATTTTACCTTAATTTTGTTGGGAGTTTTGGGTTTTTTTTATTTGTTTGTTTGCTTGTTTGTTTGTTGTTTGGGTTTTTTTCGCACAATAATGCAATTGATTTGGTAGAAAGTGTTGCATTAATAACTAGCTTGATTTCATAGGTAAATAAATGCGAGAATAAAATGGGGGATTAACTAGCTCTTAGTAGTGAAACTAGTTCACATAATATTCTAAATAGCTCTTTGACCACTGAAATAGACACCCTAATTAGCTAAACCAGGTCAATTAAACATATAAGAAAGGAAGAAACCTTCACCAAATTTAAACTTCTAAATCAAGTTTTCCCTAATTAATAAATGATATATATTTATTGTAGAACTGATTCTGTTTATCTTTGCATTAAGAAATACCTCAGTCTGCAGTATACCAAGAAAGCAGGGTCTGAGGACAAGACTCCTCTCCATGTGATTAGAACTTCTCTGAAAAGGTTTTACTTGTTTTACCCCTCTACAGATAACTTACAAGTTTCTTGAAAAAAATCGTGTTCCTTGAAGCCTACTATGGCCCTAGGATGGCCTGGCCTTTGTTTCTCTTTGTTGACTAGTGCTAAAGTGTGATCATAAGTTGTATAGGCTTGATTAGAAGAGCACTGAACTCAGCAACATTCTGGATCAGGACCTTATTAAACATGGTCACTAGAACATCCATCAAAAAATGGTTCCAGTGCTGCTGTTTGTGCCAGTGATACCGCATTGTTATGTATTGCTTATATTACCATATAGTTCTTTTCAGAAGAGCAGTAAGAAAGACTTCAGTGATGTTCCATATCATTGAAAACTCCTGTAACGTTGTGTTCTTTTCTTTCTGTTTTCACCACCTGCCTTCAGTCTAAAAGATGGAAATATATTCATCCAGCATATCTGTGCACAGCTCCAGAGATTTCAGGAGTATCTTGTCTAACAAAAGTTTATGAGAAAGAAAACTCCTTTTTTTTTGCGTTATTTAAGGCCAGAAGAGAGTCTGTAGCCTGACCTTCTGTAAATGTCAAACCTTAAGAGCTGAATTATTCTTTGCTTCTAACAGAAAACATGCAGTCAGTCGTTCCTCTTACCACTAGAATTGCTATGACTTCTGATGAGCTCTTCCAATAGTTCATTAACTTAGTTATATTCACTTCAAGGCTAATTTGCCATCCTCAGCCTCCATCCAATTCTTCTATTGGATGACAAAATGATGTTATTAATAGTTCTCAAAATTCATGTAGTGTTCTATGCAGATGCTGTTGTAGAGATAGTGGAAGCTTGTAAATAAAATGGTTACATTCACACACTGCAACCTTTTCAGAACCTTCCAAATGGATACATAAAATTCATGAATATGAAACAATTACATTATTTTGACAAATCTAATTTGTGATCATATAGGCCAGAACACAGTAGATCATTAAATGTAATTATTAATCCTTCAAAAAAATAGATTAAAAAATGTGCAGTCTGATTCTTTATGATGTTTTTTCCTTTATTCTTTGATGTAAACATCACAGCACCTGTAGTGTGAGTGGTACCTGACTGACCATGCAGTGAGACCAGGCCTTTGCTGTCCCACTTCTGTGACCCATTGCTTTTCCAAACGAGCAGAGATGCTGGATTCATCTTGACGATATGCTGAGCAGTTTGTAACTCTGCAAACAGGACATGCTTCTGAAAGATGGAGTAACAGAACGAACAATATTTGAAATGAACATGTATGAATTGTTCTTTCTAAGGGCAGTCACAAAATACTTAGTAATATTCAACCAGTCAGACTGCACTGCTGATTTAACCACCAATACCAATTTAAGCAACACAAGCTGACAGGCAGTGCATTTCTGTAAGCTTATTGCACATCTCAGATGCCTTTGAGATAATTAGGCTTTTAGACTGTTCTCTCCATTTACTCTGGGCCCATAGATTCAGAATCGATTTGACTTTCAGCAGTTCCTTACCTCTGCCAGGTGCAATTATATTTCCCTTCTCTGCTAACAAAAGAAAATCCCAAAGTATTTAATGCTTGTTCTTTCTCTGGTTTCAGAATCAAACTGGTTTATGTGGCAACAAAAGACACAGTCTTGAAAGCCACTGCGTGAATTTGACAATCAAAGTAAGGAAGTGAAATATAGCTGGGGTTATATATTTCCAAGACCTTCAATATAAAGATGTGTTTCCGAGGAGGAATACTGCTGACATATAATCCAACTCATACATTTATTTCATTTTATTTTTTTTATATAGAGCCCTTCATTGAGAGCATCATATAATGCTTTATAGATAGTGTGAATTACAAGCTGTGGATAGTAGCTTGACTACTGCATTAAAGGAGCTCTGAAGTTGAGAGCTAGAATTTAGGGAGGCCATTAAAAAGGGGAAGGGCCCAGCAGTGTAGCAGCTCAGGAATGGGTAAATCCTTTTCCGGTATGGTCAGACTGGGATTTGTGCTGGCAATATTCTGCCTTTGATGGAAGATCTGGGACAGAAAGAAGAATCAGGAGTCATGCGGACCCCTGCTTTTCTGCCACCTAAGTCAGGAATGATGTAAGTGTGGAAGGAATGGGTGGATCCAGAAGCAGGAGTAGAGGAAAGTAACCCCAAGGAAGGTTTCAAAACACTTTGAAGCTGTGGCTCTCTGAGACCTAAGCATGGTATAGCAGAATGTCAATGGTGATGGGAAATTGTCTTTGCAAATATTAGAAAATTAGAATGGGATACAAGTAGATGTTGGAAAAATCTAACCAAACCAAAAAAAAAAAAAAGCCTAGGGCTTTCAAAATACTTCAAAGTCTCTTGCAAGTTACTTATGATTTATGGAAAAGGCAATCAAATTTGAGAATGTTTCTTCAGGTTTATCTCTACACCAGATCAAGGACACATTACTGTCTGTACTTTTTTTAAGATTACTCTGATCAGAGATTGAAAAACACCACAGAACATTTTGTCTTCCCAAAAACTTTCAAGGGGCTAAGACTTATGTTCACTTCTTAAATTACTGTGGCTTGCATGCAAACTTTAAGTAGGGTTGTGGTAAAGTTTTTTTTCCTGTTAAAGTCAGCCAATTTCCAGTCTTGAGAAAAAACCCAATTATAGTGAATATTTGAAAAATGTGGATGCACGAGTTCTAGATGAACTTGTTACTTTTATAGGGTGCTGGGTTTGTTCTTACTGCTGCCCCAGATCTGTGGCTTTTTCAGTAGCAAGAGGAGTAAATGTCTTCAATTTTTATCTGCATTTTTTTCTTAGATAATTATTTTTGAGAATAAATGAGATTAATAGAAAAAGCAGCCAACTAATAGTACTTTGCTTTCCTAGTTAAATGAATGTTCATGAAGCACAAACTTTAGAAGTAAATAATATAATTTCTTAAGAAAATTTAAACACCTAACAAACATAAGAGAGCTTTTAGATAATTACTTAGAGTTATATTTATCAGAAGAAAAGAAGTTTCCCATTTACTATTTTGATAGGTATAGTAAGCAGACCAAGGGTCTGAAAACAGAATCAACAAATACAGGCCTCATTGATGCCTGCAACATAAATGCTAGAAGGGACAATCTGTTTTAGTTATGCTTTTGAGCGCACTTTATATCTAATTTTAGAGCACAATAAAAATGAATGCTCTGTTTTCCAAATGCATCTGCTGAGCTTGAGTTTCCATACCAGATGGCTTTAGATTGTTAAAACTCAACATACAGTGTGTTGACTGGATCTGCTGAAAGTGACCTTGCGTTTTTTTCTGTTTGAGCACAAAAATCTGACATTTATTACTTTTGACGTGCAAAAATGTTTGTCTTTTGTTTGTCATATTCTGTTCTACCTGGGTTTAGGGGTTAGTTGTTTTTTATGGACAGAAGTGTGTGGTGTTTCTACTTTAAAGATTGATTCAGGTACAAGCCATAACAAAATTGCATATAAATCTTGTACAATATGTACAGAATAGGTATTACTGATTAATGTGCACAAACCACATCTAAGCCTCTGGTTATGCTTCTGAATTTTGAATTTTTTAATGTGTGTGGTTGATGTCCATGCTTTATCTTTCATTCATTCCTGAGCTTCCTATGCCCTCGCACTATGTCATTGCATCCATGCAAGCTCTGACCTAAAGGCATTGCCATGCTGACATTAAACCAGTGCAGCAGGGCTTATGGATGACAGTCAGCTGGTGTCCCTGGAGCTCTGGTGGCTTGACCTCAGGTTTTTTCTGTGAAGACTGTGGACAGACCAGAGCCTAAAATTAGACTGTGAGTAAAGCCTGGGCTCCACCTTACAGGTGAAGCCTTGATGAAAAATGAAATGTCACTGTGTCATTGACATTTGTATGATTGGTGCCACTCCCTACACTGAAAAGTCATTGGTCCTGCAGAGCTGTAGCTGTACAAAGTGCATGCAAAATGCTCCCTTTTTGATTGTTTTTTTTTGTATTTGCTTTAGAATGGCCAAGGACTATTCAAGCTGCATGGCAGCTGTGAATGTCTAAATATACATTTATTTGCATAGTCCTGTCCTCAGGAGCTTGGCCCTTTTTTAAAGACAGAGTAAAGTTATAGGCATGATAACCTGCTAAGGGCAAGGGCTGCTTCTGAGCAGATGTGAACGTGGAGCTGGGTTGTCTTTGTATTCCTTTGCGTCTACCTAGGGCTGATAATAATTCATTTCACCTGACCTTCAGGCAGTTAAGGCTGCAGTGCAAGGATGAAGTGATGTGCTGGCTTCCCTTTGATTCTTCTATCACTAGAACTGTATTTCCTACCTAGAGGTCATGTTAACTACCTATTTCTTGGTGATTTTGTTAATTTGCACTTAATTGGCCTGGCTGTTTATTAATCTGAAAATTTATGTGGTTTCCATCCTCTTTCTATATCAATTATCAACAGTTGTTGATCTGTTAATCCTCACAGCATTTCTGAAAGGTGGAAAAATTATATAATGCTTTATACTTACATTTGAGAGATAAAAAACCCCTCAGTTGCCACCAAGTGCACAGGAGATGTTTGGAATGGATTACCCAAATTCTAGGATAGTTTCCTAGCTACTGAGTCATCTGTTTTCCTACCAGTAGCTAACTATTATTTTATATATTCGTATAACATATATATGTACATTTTAACATTTTTAAAGTAATTGGTGTGACTCAAAACTACTTCTCTCATCTTTCAAGTGTTTTTCACTGTTAAGGCAATGTTTACTCGCAGTTAAAACACTGTGATAATATTTGAGCTACTGAAATGACTCAGCTGAAAAACAGGTATATTTTAGAAAGAAGTAAAATCGAAAAAGTTGAGGAACAGCTCTGTGCAGTGACTTACTAAACGTTGACCTGTTGCATTCAAAATATGGACCCAAATGCTTAGTTTCCTCAAGGTGCTTTCGAAAGCCCCCATGCCAGTGTTTGCTTCTGACTTCCCTGCGTGAGCTCTGTCATGGAGTGAGCAGGTGTCTAGCAGGCCATCTCTGTGAGCATCTCATACCTTCCTGACACAAAGCACAAGTGAAACAGACAACAGTGATTGAGGCTTGCAGTTTGTTGGCTGGTTTTTGGTCAGGTTTTACTGAAGTCAATGTCATTTGATGGCTTCTAATGTCTTTTTAGGCAGACACTTTTGTGTTTGTTTTGGAAGCAACTTGTCTTTTTCATTTTGCTCTGGTACTTTATCTAGGTCGTGTCACTGTTATTTATTTATTAACTCACCCACATGGAGACAAACATAGTATTCTGCCTTCTAACACTGCCTGCCCTGCCTTAATCTAAGGGTTCATAGGCTTAGTCATGATTCATCAAGAGGGAGACATCTCCAGTAGTTACATTTTCTTTTCCTTGTTTTGATGTGTTAAACCACTTAAAAAATACTGGAAGGTGCATGAAGGAGTTTTCTTTGTAAGCAGTCCTCACCTTCTTACAGGCCACTGGCTGAATCACATGGAGTAGTAAGAATCCCAATGGCAGGTACAATAGAAATTCTTGTTCATTGAATGAAAAATACTGAGCACCCCTATAAGTCAGTATAAGGTAATTTTTTATTTGGACCTATTCAAGTGTTTATTGGATGCATTTTCTCTCTTTTCCATTGCATGTGTAAAATTTATCAAAAAAAAACCATCTAGTCTACATGGCATTCTCATAGAATGAGGAAAGCAGAATGATGCTGTGTAAGTAGCATAAACCTCTTTAGCCTTCAACAACAAGGAAAGAAACTGCAGTTTGTTAAATGACAGCAGTGACCATGTTCCATTTTAGGCTGGACTTGTTGGTTTTTAAGAAAGCTATTGAGTACAAGTACATTTTTGTAACAATTACAACACAGGGTAACAGGAAAAATGGTTTAACTGGGTTGCAGCTTTTTTCACTAATACATCAGAAAACAATCCAGCACTAAATGGATAAAAATGAAATAGAAAACTAACTCGGCTGTAATCCATACCCTTTCAGAGAGCTACAAATACCATGTTTTGTCTTTTCTGAATACTGTTAGAAGTTCACTGAGGATGAGAGGGACAACCAAGAAGCAGGTCTTGCCTCTATTTGGTTTTAGGAACCTCAGACCCTTTCATTCACCTGCTACAAAGGCTGCCTTCTGTTAAGCTCCTCCCAGTCTACCTTGCCGGAGAAGTAAGAGTGTGTGTGTGTGTGTGTGTGTAAATGTTTATAGGCCTGGGAAGGTGGGAATATTTCTAAGACTCAAATGCACATCTATTTGTGGAACCGGCAAAAATGGTTAAAATTGTAAAATTTTAGCAGTCAAAGCTTATTTTTTTTCCAGTGTTATTTTCAGTTTTGGAAATCGAAAACCCTTGCAGTACTCCTAACTCCTGTTTGCCTAGCTGTCCTGTGTTGAACGCATCATCTCATTATTCACTCATGTGCATTGGAGACCCATCTACTGTTCCTCTGTGGTAAAATTAAATGTGATAGTTCAGTGTTTTCTACAGCTACATTTTATTTGGTTATTTTGGGTCAGTCCCCCTAGAGAAATGCAGAATGTGACAAGAAATTATCCTTTTTGTTGCTTTGCAGCACCTGGCTGCTCTTCAGGGTTAGGTCTCAGGTATGGAAAGCTGATGGCAAGGCTCTTGTGATTCAATGGAGTAAGAAAACCTAGGGAATGAAAGCATTGCTCACATCCTGTGCTCCAGCGAGCAATTGAACAAGGACAGCATGCATCTGAAACCCCGTGTCCCTTCCTGGTACAGCACAGACATACAAAAGTGATGTCAAAGATGGCTCAGAACATGAGGAGCTGGCCACGCTGTTTCTGCCACAGGAAGGGGAGGAAGTAGAGAGAGGATGGATCTGCAGTCTACTGCTTTCTGGACAGAGCTTCCTGCTGGCTGCAGTTGCCTGGGTAGACAGGAGGTGTAGCAACATTGATTGGTGGTGTAGGAAGAAACTGCTTCTCCAGCAGTTAACAATTGCCTGAAGCTAAAACTGTTTTCAGTGACAGCATCCATGATCTTCTGGGGGACTGGAGGAGGTAAAGTCACCAAAAGAGCCATTACGATTTTGCAGCTCACTGGAAATTGGTATCTAGGGTTGTGCTTGGTCCTGCGTGGCTGAGTTGTCACTCTGGGATCTCTGAAAGACTCCTGGCTGGCAGTGCAAACTTTCCCTGAGGTGTTAAGTAGAAACTACTCAGTCCTTTATACTGATTCCAGTAGGCAGAGAAGAAAGTGAAAAAGACTTTGCAGTACACAGTTTGGCTCTTAATTGACATTTGTGTTCATCTCCTCTTCGCAGCCTTAAATGAGCTTCTTGTGGAGACATTCAGCTCTGTATCTAAAAGACCTCTCTTAGATACTCTTTGGAGATCTCCTGCTGATTTGGGATCAGTTTTGTTTATTTATCAGTTGTTTTATGTGTCGTGAAAAAAATAACCCCAATTTTACTCTATATTTTAAAGTTTAGACTTAAGTGGTTTTGACTTTTGTATGTTCTGATGTTACTGAATTATTATCTGTTTTGCCATCCTTTCCGTAGTATTTATGGAAGATTGTGTATCGTTGAATACGTAACAGTAATAATATGTAACACAGGTTCTGAAAATTTCTGTGCATGGCTGCAAAACATGTCATCTTATTATTGATGTGTTACTATTAATATTGATGTCATAACACAGTGTTGCATCAACTGTAATAAATTGCTCAGATAAGGAAAGTAAACAGAAAACGTTCCCAGTAAAGTAATTCAAAACCTTACATACAGAACAGCAGCGGCAAAGTCAAGCAAGGAGACTTTACAACGGTGTTTTACTGAATAACTGAAATTTTATGGACTAATGTTCCACATGACGGAGCATTAAGCAGCCCCCCACACCCTAAGTCCTTTCTCAGTGGTGGCAGGAATGGCCTGCAATTCCCATCAAATTATGTTTCCTTGGTACTGTAGCTTTTGCTCCTTAGATTGCTTTTGGACATTATCCTTTTTTTCCCTTCCTCAAACCCATCTCTAGAGTTAAGGATTTACTTCAGAGAAGTTTAGATTTATTTTTTTTTAATGCATTTTGAGAGACAAAACTTTCCAAGGTTTGCCTCTATTTCACTCCTCTTTGGAAATGTGTATTTTATTATGGATGATAAAAGGAGTCCTACCTGTCTGTAGAGATTGTTACCACAGACCAGACATTGGAAAGTCTTGATTCATTTCCCCCAGCCACAGCTGAGCTGGAAGATGACATTATGCTGGGCCATTTGACCGCAGTAGCACTTTGAATACTGCTGGTGCGAGGGCTCAGAACTTGTCTTTTAAGGGAGTGTTTTTCAGGTTCTCTTATGGTTGTGTAGCATAATACATATCCAGGCTGGTGCTGAAGCACACACCGGTCAGTGCAGACAGAATCTTATGGTTTTAAGTTCAGGTTGCTCTGAAGTGTGCTCTGTAAGTTGCAGCAGAAGCAAGGATAAAATGCGGATGTCACAAGCAAGTGCTCCACTTGTTTAGGCCCAAAATTGGTGGTGGTTTTCCTGTTACTGGCTTAAATTAAAGGGAAATATTTGATTATGCAACCAATTGTATATGCTGAAACATCTTGCTCTGGAAATCCATATGAAAATACAATATGAAAATCTGAAAAACTGGAATTTAGGCCTGTGAGTCACTCCTTCTGCCCAGGTGAGGGAAGGACATAATCTAAGGAGTTGTTTGGAGTTGGAAATCATCTCACTGTTGCTTTTTTTTCCCAGACAGTTGTATTGAGAGGACTTTTCTCAGAAGACAGTGTTGATGATAGCTTTCCTGGATGTGAGGAAGTAGATTCCTGTCCTGAGCCCTCCAGACTCATGGCCAGTAATAATTACACCAAGGAGCTGCATTTATTTGGATTTACTTCTCCTTATATGTGTGCTAAGGCATTGATCTTAACATTTTCAGTATGAAACTGAAAGTTACCAAGCGGTAAGTTTGGTCTAACAAGGTAAAACTTTCTTGATTATGGTATTGGAAAAAAGTTTGTAATAATAAGGAGAACATGTCTCTGCTTCTACCTGACACTGATTCTTTCTTCATCTATCAGAATTCTTACAGCATATCTCGAACCCTGGGACCGAAAGAATAAGTCATGCATCCACATTTTGCATCCCAGATTCCCCAAGAAATGAGCTGCAAGGCAATGATTATGAACTTCCGTACTCTGATGTCAGCTTGACGCCTTGTAGAATAACATTCTTCTGAGGTACCCCTTCCCTTGTGCAACTTTGCCTCTTCTTCAGGCTTCTGGGTTTGTATCCATACTTTTATCCTTCAGTCGCTTCCTTTGGTGTGTTTGGTAGTATAGTGCTTTACGTTCATTCTTGCATCCCTGACTGCTGTAGAAATAACCTCTGTCACTAGAACACTGACACTGAGGAAGCCAGATGTGCTTATGGGGCTCGGGTGCTCAACCAAAGGAGTCAGAAATTATAATCCTGTTCAGACTGTCAGTGTTCCCAATTTATTAGAGTGGATATTGCTCATGGGATGGTTGTGGCTAACTTTATGGCAATGTTTAATCAAGTCTTGTGTTGTGTGCTATCCTTTTGCTAGGTCAAAACTTTTTCCCCTAGTACTCTTAAATCTTTTCATTTTTATGAGGTCCTTTTTCTCTCTTCTTACCCCGAAGTTCTACACTTGCTGTTCTCCTTTCTGTATGTGCCCTCTCTCTTCAAAGTCTTTCCTGTTCTTTTTGCCTTCAGTGTCCATTTCTAAACTTGGCATCTGATTTTTGAGGATACTGCTGGTGGTGACTCTTGCAGGGATTTTCAGTTTAACACTCAGTAACTGTATGCTGCAGTTGCTGGAAGCACTTCTGGTCTAGCCACCTTGCTTTGGACTGTAGTAATACCTCCCCTGGCAAAAATATCAAAGACACAACAGGGGACCCTTTCAGAGATTCACTTCTGTGGTGAAAACTGAATACATGAAATACGAACGGGCTTGAGATTTCCTTGTGTGAATAGTTCCTTCTGAATTTCTTCCTTATTAGGTAGTTTAAAAAGGGCAAAGATTATAATTATTTTCCACAGATTTTATTTATGAATGGAGTCCATTTAAATTCCCATTTTCTTTCTGTTGCTGAAAAGAACGTTTCTAGCACTTATAAAGTAGTTTAGAGGTTAGGCAAAGTGGAAGTTACTGAGTAAACTTTGTCTCAGGAGAGAAATGATAATACTTTGTCCTGAGTCATCTTTTTTTTGAGGTAGCTATTCTGTTTGCTTAGATTGTGATATTTTCAAGGACATTTTCAAGAAGCAGCATGTGCTGTGAAGACAAAGTTTGCTTCAGATGTTCTTGTATTGCAACATGCAACTGCAAATGACCAAACTTCTCTCACAGGTGGTCCCCTGCAAGCACCTTGGCCTCAACACATCCTAATACCTGAGTGCTTGCCAAAGAGATTTTCCATGCAGAGTATGTACACAAAAATATTTGTAAACTGCACATGTGCTGTGAAAACTAGATGCAGTTCCGGCAGAAGAAAATATAACCCTAAAAAGATTTACTTATTCCTTCTCCTTGTTTGTAATTTGTATTAATTTCCTTTGGGGACATTCTATTATCTGTTAATGATATTTTACCTTCTAATCTTGCTAGTTTAATTTAAAGGAGTGATTTTGAAAACAAGATCAAGATAGTCTAGTGAATAATTGTGGAAATAAGTGATAAGTGTTGAAAAAGTCTGAGCTCCTTAGGCCAGACAGACAATATTTTCAACTGACCTCTAAAAAAACCAGCAAAACAAACTTTGCAGGTGCATGTATTTGAATTTCAAAAGACAACATTTGCATATGCATATCACGTAGCTGTATTTGCACAGTGTAGTTGGATGAGCAATTGAGTACTCCCATGTGCAGCACTAGTCATTTTTCTGTAGAAATGATCTGGTGGTGGTGGCTGCTTCACCCCTCTTTTCTTTAACATTATTCTGTTGTGAAGCTGTACCTGACCATGGTTACTTTCTGTGTCAAACATAAAAAGAGAGAGATTTTTCACACCTAAGCATTTTCAGAGGTAGGTGTGCATTAGAAACTGACTCTGAAATCTCCGAACGGTAGTATATTTGGGTTTTATCCAAGTCAGTAGATCATAATGTAGCTCTTCAACTTCAGATTTTTCATTAAATGTAAAATTGCAAAATCTATATTTTTATCATCCTTATGCAATATTGCTGTTGAAAAATGTAGACCTAAGATTAAAAATATTTCAAACAAATCTTTCAAGAGTTCAATATTTAATGTGAAGTGCAAAGTCTAATAGAACCAATGGAAAAAGTTATATTTTAAAAGTTAATATGCTGTGTCTAATGCTGCCTGCCTACTCCTGTTGCACCTTTTCTGTCTCTGCCTATTGACAGAAATTATGGAGTTCTGTCTTCAGAATCTGTAGAGGATAATTTGAACTCAGAAGCTGACTCCTTTTGGTCATCCTAGAAGTTTAGCTTGGATTTTTTTATGGTTATATCTGTAAGAGGGCATAGATACATAAATCCCAACTGTCTCCATAAGGGCTTAAGCTGAAGATAATGACCCCTCTCTCATTGACCTGTGACAAACTACCTTAACTTTTCCATGCCTGAAATTCTTACATGCTTCAGATTTCACCCATGGAGTCCCCCAAATGTTGAAAGTTTTGTTTCAGGGCATGCCAAGCTCATTGGTCTTGAGGCTGTAGGAAAAACAGAAGCTAAGATCATGCAGTTGCACAGGCTCACAGACTGGATACGCACGTGTCTGCAGATGTGCCTTGATCTGATAGGATTTCTAAGAAAAGACTGCAATGGGTTTCAGGAAAAAAAAAAAAAATCGAATATCTAGGTGGGGTTGCAGTGATTTCTTTATGGAGAGCATGGTAGCCAGAATAATCAGCCAGCAGCGTGCAGGAGACAGGCTCATTTCTTAGCTTCTTGCAGACTTTCAAACCCCACTTTTCATTGGGAGATCAGGCCATCTCACAGCTTTGCTCAGCATTCCCATCTGACAAGATGAACTCTCCAGAAAGCAGTAGGCCACTCTTGGAGGGAGAGATGTTAGCTGAGAAAAAGACAAAGTGAACTATTAATCTCATCAGGGGTTTGTGCCAGAGAGAAAATACAGCAAAAATAAGGCTGAATTACTAGCCTAATATTACAGCAGTCACTGGGGATGATTAGGTTTTGGAGCTTTCACTAGTGACACAGTCACTAGGTGAACTCAATAAATAATCATGGGAGTTTTTGTCTCCCACTCTTGGCTACCAACTTTATCCATCATGAAAGATGTAATTTTTAATTTTTTTCCCTGCCTTTGGAAACAGGAGCCATCTGGCAAATGATCCACAAAAGGAGCCATTAATATCTAGTGGATTATGGTTCAGGTGTAGCAGAAAAAATCTGGGTGTGCTTCTGTCTGAACCGTGAGGAGGCAGTCAAAATGAAAATCTAAGGCTTGTTAGTTGTGTATGTAGTTATGAGAGCTGATCGGGAGTTTGTGTGTGTGAATGCTTATGGAAAACTTGGATCAATGGGAGCCAGGGTATACCCTAGGATGATAGATCCATTCTGGTTGGAAGAGACCTTTAAGATCATCAAGTCCAGCTGTTAACCCAGCATTGCCAGGTCACTATGTACCCCAGCACCACATCTCCATGACTTTTAAATCCCTCCAGGGATGGGGACTCCACCATTGACCTGCGCAGCCTGGTCCAGACCTTAACAACCCTTTCAAGGAGGACGTTTTTCCAACCTAAACCTCCCGTGGTGTAACTTGAGATATTTTCCTCTTGTCCTAACGCTTGTTACTTGGGAGAAGAGACAGAGACTCTACCTGGCTCCAGTCTCCTTTCGGGGAGTTGCAAAGAGCAAGGTTTCCCCTGAGCCTCCTTTTCTCCAGGCTAAACAACCCCAGTTCCTTCAGCTGCTTCTCCTAAGAGTTGTTCTCCCTGTGCTGAGCCTGGTTTTTACAACCCTTGTGAATCAAACCAGGCAGATTTATATGATGCAAATAGAAATGTCCCAAGTTCATTTGTCTGAATGTATATTTGCTCAGTTTGTCAGGAAATATGAATTCTAGCTGCAGTGAATTGGACCTACAGATACTTAGAAAACTGACTCCTGAGGTGTAGGAATTATGTGGTTTTAAAGAAAAAAATTTCAGTGCCCAAATGTAAAGAAGGGAATCATCAAAGACTGTCTTGATAGATTCTCTTGTATGCATCACTTCTGGATTACATTAATAATTTTCTCCAGAAAGAGCAACGTGGCTTGTTACCTTCACTATGTCAACAGAGATGTGTTCCAGTTACAGACTGGGATAACAAAAAATACTGATTTAAACTTTTTTTGTTTGTTTTTATTTGGTATTCTGTATCATCCTATCATTTTTTTTTAAGCTTAATAGTGATTAATTTTAGCCTGAATAATTTTGGGAAGCGCAGAACTACTGTGACATCAGAAGCAGTGTGGTGATTTACAAACAAAGAACACAGGAGGCATTGTCTCTTGCTTTCAGCGTGAATACAGGTTTTGTTGCACAGAGGTTTTTTTCTGTCTTTCCAGCTTCCAGTATGTGTTTGTTTCCATGAGATTCCTAAGTAGCACATCTGGGGATTGGTTTCTGCACTGCACAGTCACTCAGTCTCAGTGTGGCCATCCCTACCTACAAGGTATTAAAGCAGAAGTGGTGGTTCTTTTAGGGGTTTTCTGTGAAATGGAGAAGACAATGTATATTATTAGAAATGTGTCATTTTTTCACTGGCACACACTCATCTGCATCGGGAGGTAAATATTACAAAACATTTCAAGATCCTGACAGAAATGGAATGTCACACAATCATTCTGATACCTCACTTAACCAGACAACCTGGAATTGCTGTGCAGGGCTCAGCCAACTTAATCAAAAGCAGAATAAGTGACCCTTTTTATGTAGATTGTTGACCTAGTAATGAGAAGCAGTTCTTGGATTAATGATTGTGATCATGACTATATGTGTCTGAAAATAAGATCACTAGATATTTGTGTATTGAGCTCACAGGCAATGGACATTTGCCTATCGCTGGCTGATTAACTACAACCCAATATTGCTACTAATGGTATATTTTCTCCTGTGCGGTAGTTTTAACCTTTCTTTGCCCTTGCTTTTATTTGTCTTTTTAGCCCCTCAGCAATGTCGTCTGGAGAAACCTATGCTGATGTAGAGGAAGCATTTTTTCTAATGGCAAGTGGAGAGGGCAGAGGGAAGAGAGACTATTTTGCCTGGCTTTTACTGCAGGTGAAAGCTGAAGGGGGTCTTCTAGAGTGACTCCACTCACACCTGCTCTGATGGTTCTTCCCTGTTGCACTCCCATCTGGTATCTGCCTGTTTCAGACTCCGCTGAGGTCTTTTCCGCATCCCATTTTATGAAGAAGAGAAATTTTACAAAATACCTGTAAGGTAAGATGCATTTCTATCAGGAAGTACAGTGTAAGGTGCAGGAGTGATGGTTTTAGATAGCCTCCAGATTTCATTATTTAGTCATTGAACCTCATTTGATGCCTACTGACTCCCATATCACTTAGGTACTCTTCAATCATTTCCTTCTCAGGGATTAAGTTAGACTTAAGTTAGGCTTAAGTTTTAATTTTTTATATATTTTTTTTTTCTCTCAGATGTGGAAAGGAAGAAAAGAGAAAGCAGAACCATTAGTTTTATGTGTAGGTTCTGTCTTAGTGAATTGTTGTATATTGGTCTTCTTATTTCTGTAACTTTAATTAAATGTGTAGCCATGCATAATTATGATACAAAGAAGTGCAAAATACAAAGTGTGGATGGAAAAAATATTAGTTCCAAGTCCTTGTGAGTATAAAGGCCCTAGTGTAAGTTTTTAGTAGTTGTGGAAGTTGTTCATAATTTCAATTAAAGTGTTTCATTTGCAGGGTTACCTGTTTATGCATGCAGTGTATGTTTTATCAGTACTTTTCTTTGTTCAAGAGGAAGATGTTGATCAGAGTTCTTAAGGTGTTTTTTGATAATGTTTATTTATTCCTTGCACGAAGGTGGTATATAATCTGGAGCATCTGACTGGTCCCACAGAGGCTTGTTCTGTTCCTGTACTGAACTTGCTGACTTAGTGGAAACTCCATAATATGTGTTGGATTTCCTCACTATGCACCACTTCCAAGAGTAATACACATTTACCTTTTAGAAAAGGGAATCAATTAAACAAACAAGGCACATGCACTAGGAAAATTATCTTGTTAGTTCAGTGGACAGACATTACGAGAACCTCATCCCAAACACCAGCTCACAGGTGGAGCTACATGGGAGGAAGGTGGACAGCCCATGTCATTGCTTTTACCTCCTACAGACTTGCGTATCTCTGTCATGTCTTGTCCATCAGATAATTTTTTCGTCATGCTAGAAAACAAAACATCACAGAAATGCATCGCTTAAATATTTTCATTGTTTTTATTTGAGGGAAATATTTTACCTTTTCCTGAAGACCAGATTTCATTATCATATAACAGTACCTATAGTAAAGTTCGTCACTATACTGTAAAATGAAACAGAATTCTCTTCAAAACACTCAGCCTTTGGGTGAAATGCACACGTGTGTACATAGCTTGATAAATTACGCTGAGATACATACGTATAAAATTTAACTTCTGTGTATCCTCTTGATCTTCCCTCGTCTTCCTTCACTCACTCTTGAGGTCATGTCACCTTTCTGATTGTTTTCTCATAATATCTCGTATTCCTTCCTTATGAACTGAAAGCAAAAGATTTCCACAGATTGTTTCTAATACTGAGGAACTGCATGAGGTGCCTCCATGCCATGTATCTTCTTCCAAAGGATTAAGCAGAAAGTGATGCCTTTTTGTATGGGGATGGATATGGGGCTCACACACACCACTAGGAGTGGTGTGAAATAACTAGGAGTGGAACACAAGCAGGACATAATTTGTCCAGTGTTCTCTATGGAAACATCTCCCTTCAAAAAAATTAATATCCAAAAGTTCTACCTCTGAAAGACCATGTCAAATAAGATAGAGTTGTTTTAGCAGGGCTATTTACATTGTCCTTAAAATACTGTTAAAAAAGGATTAGAGTGGTGTCCATAGTGCGGTCTCACTTCCTATACAAACCTGAATTTCTTTCTTGTGGAGGGACTTGAACAACAGGTAAAGGGAACTTCTTTTTCTTGCTACGGATCTTGAAGAGAACCTTTTAGTGACTTTGACTCTAGACAGTTGACAATATAGGACACAAGAATGAGAGAATAAGAGCAAATACTTTAACTTGAAACAAAAACCTTAAATGTGCAATTGAAATGACCATGAATTGCCATCATTAGTATATTGCTGATGCAATACTGATCCCAAAATTCCTTTAAAAATCTTTCAGCATTTGACTGATTGCGGTGCTAATAATAGGATGCTGCTGCAATTTTATTGTCAGGGTTGTTCTTGGACTTGACATTGTCTTTATCAATCTGTTAATGAAAATAATGCTTATGCAAGGTGTTACTATGAATTCCTGATTCAGAGCCAGAGATGGTTGCAATGATATTCGGTAGTATAGACTGTTATGGAATACTTTTGTTTAGTTTCTTTTGTGAGCACTGGAGAAAGAAAGGTTTGGGTGGTAGAGTCTTATTTTTTCAAAAAAAGCCTGTTCTGAAGCAAGCAGTGAATCCACCCAAATTACCTTTCAGATTTGAAATACATTAGTATTTAAAAAAAAAGAAAAAAAAGGTTAGGAAGTTGTGTTCAATATAGTTTGATATAGTTCCACTGACTTTTTCAAACTGGAGGTGCTTTTCTAATGTATTTAGCATACAAACATGTATTGGTCTTTGCAGCTGTGCCTGTGCTTACGAAATCTTGGGAGGAAAGCTAACAGATAGTTGTTAAATTCCTAATCTGTTTCAGTGCTGGGTGTGTTATGGTTCTCAAAATTATTCAAAGCTCCATGTTACCTGCCTGCATGAGCATTATTTCCTGGACTTCTTAATTTTTTTGAATCCTAAGTTTAGAATCATTATATCAGTAGTTTGTTCCCTAGTTCTGTAGGAACTGGAAGGATTAGAAGAGGCACGTGCTCATGATGCTGTACTATTTGTCCCTGCCCGATTATTCCTGAAGTCTTCTTCTGGGAGAGTGCAGTGATGGTTTAACTGCTTTGCAGGCAGATTGTAAACTGGCAATCTAGGTCATTGTAAATACAAAATAAAACAACTGCCAATAAAACTGAAATGAAATTCGGTGTTCCCAGTACATGCAAGCAAACAAATCCAATTTTCATAGCTGACATTCCCTTCTCAGTTTACGGTTTTGTGTTCTTCAACTCCCTGAGCCACCTCAGGTGTTCCAAGGACAAAGGAAAAATATGGACATAGTATAAGAAAGTTTCAGATTCTGTGACACGTTGTTAAGGACCTTACTTTGCAACTAAGCACCTGGCTGTGAGTTGATCTATTTGGAGGATAAGATGTTGCCAAAGGTGACTAAGGGCAGGGAAATTAGAAATCGGATTTATTTTGAAAGAGGCACAAGGTTTGCAGTGTCATTTGGTGGCAGAAAGCACTAATACCATTCTGAGCACCATTAATATCTGCAGGATGTGAAAGATCAGGTGGGTATTTAGCTTTTTAAAAGTAAATCTCATGCCCACATGCTGGAAACTGCATTCGTTTCTAGTCATGTTATCACCATGCAAAACTGTAAATACACAGGGAGTTCAGCAAAGATAATTAAAGGTTTAGAAATACTCACTTTTGTGGACTAAAACCTTTTTAAGCACAGCTTCATTATAAATGATGGCTGAGTAGTGAAGCACGCTAAACACAAATATTTATATATGCTGTTGTGCTGGCTTGCAAGTTTCCAAGCTGATTTGTGTTTTGCTTGTTTTGTTGTTTGTGTGTTTTGGTTTGGTTTTTTTTTTTTAACCTTCCTGCTGTGTTTCAAACATTTCATTTTGTTGAAAGGATCTATTGAAGGTAGATCATTATTTATTTGAAGACAGAAAAATTTAGAAGGAAGAAGTTGTCCCAAAAATGAACCTACATGTGAAACCAGTAAGGGATACTTGTTGCCCACTGCTTCTCTGGCCCCATCTATGCAACAACACACAAGAAAACACCCACATGCACAAAAATGTAATCCCAGGGCAAAGAACAGAGTTTGCAGAATGAGAAAAGGTTGAATAAATTTAAGCCAGGTCAACATGACTTGGGAAGTTATCCCAGACTTGAATAGATTCATTGAAAATGCCCTGTTTCTTACAAGTTTTGTTGTAAGAATAATCATAAGTTTAAGTAGTTTAAGAAAATCAGCTTGGATTTGCTGCGTTTGGTTAGATGTTTTGCAGTTCTTCACTCTCAAAGCAGCTCTTTCTGGTCTTAACCTTTGACTGGAATTTGGCCCTAGTTTGTTGTTTCCAGAGAGATTGCCTTTAGTTCAGTCAGTCCCACAAATTTTATCACTAAATGGGACTCTAAACATTTGCCAGTGTCATCGAACACCTCTTAACTGACCCTCTTTGCTCCAGGATTGCTGACTAAGAATAATATCTGTGAGGACTGACTGCTTATTTGTTGGTACAAGCTTGCTGTCTGTCTAAGATAAAATAACAGTTGCCATGCTCCGGTGTGTTTTCTCTGGCAGAAAAGCAGTGTGAATACAGTGTTGTGCTGTGTTGTTGCTGTCAGTGGTTTGGACTGTGCTGTCTACAGCCCTGGTGAATGGACTCTTGGACATTTCTCATGATAAGCATTTCCTGGCTGTGCCAAATTTGAGACTTTGGTTTACAATGGTGATACTCTGCTATCATAGGAGGTGATGTGTTTTCCTCACTGGGGTAATGTCAGGTACATAATCTGATTTCTAATAGGAAAAAAAATTATTTATGTGTATAGCTTATGGATTTTTTGAGTTTTATAAAATAGGAACTTCAGTATTCACTGCCTCTGATGTTTTTATTGACCTGATTCTTGCTCTGATTCCCATTAAAAATAAAACTCATTAAAACTCTACAGTTGTAGGGATAAGAATTGGTCTTGCTAAAAAAGCCAAATCTAGATTTTATTTTCACTATAATACTGAACTGGAGAGGATTAGAGACCTGTTTTGGACATCACATAAGCAACTTTTTTCCAACAAATTTGGAGCATTCCAATCTAAAATAATCTGGCATTACTTGCAGAAAAATAGGAATTATGAGGAAGCTCTAGAGAGACAAAAAAACCCAAAACTTTCCTGTATTGAAAAAGAGTGTTTTTATTGTGATTCTCCCTTTGCCTTTCATTCTCCAGTGGTGTTCCAGAAGCATACCGAGAAAGAAAAGAATCATTAACAAGTGAGTCCTCATGAACACCTGGCTCAAAAGATCTGTTGTTAATGCCTTTTCCACTTGCCTTCATTCAGAAGTGGATCCAGACTCCACTGGAGTGAATGGAAGGGTTTTTGTTTGCAGCAGTTCACTTTCAGACGAAGCAATTTATAAGATACAAAGGTTCAAATGCAATATTGTGAGTGAAATTTTATCACTGAGTTCAGAGAGACTGCAACATTACCATAAAGATTTCTATATATTTCTGCTGACATTGATATTATTTCTACATACGGTTTATTGAAATCAACAAACTCTATTGTTGCAAATGAAGCTCAGGAGATGCAGCTTATCTAAGTCCATACTTATCTGTGTCACACAAGGCCTTTTTGTAAGTTTAGTGTGGTGATAGATCTATGTTTAAAAGGAAAAAAAAATAAAGGGGGGTGGGGGGAAAGCAATTTATGAAACAGTGAGCAGAACACTAGTGTAGGGAATGAGATGTCTGCTTTCTGTTCCAAACTCTGCCTGTGTGACCTTTCACAGCCACTTCTCTGTGTTTCAGCATCCACAACTATAAAATGTGAGTAATGGGATTATAAGCACATGATTTTTATTGAGTAATGATGTTGCGTTATCGTGTTTTGTCCTTTATTTCTGTTTGCTGTGTAGTTTAATGCTTGCCTGAAAAAAGCATGCAAGTAGCTAATTACATTTCAGGGTTCTTCAGCCTCAGTTCATTGCAACTTATGTATTTATTTGTATCTGTACTAAGGTGATATTAATCATTAGGAAAATGCTACAGCCAAGTTTACTAAACAGAGAAAACCAAATATGTAGTGCTTGCAGGCTGCAGGTGCAAGGCAGCACCAGGGAATCAGCTTTAAAGTGTTAGGAAGTTTACTCCAACTCACTTATCCTCTAAAAGCCAGTGCCCACCCCACAGCCTTCCTGCCTTATACAAGTCTATGCAATAAAATTCATCTCCTATTAATGTCCTTTCTCTTTTTTAATGATTTTGCAAATCATTAAAAACATTTGTTATGATTTAGTCTTACTATACTCAAATTTTTCTTCTTCACTTGTTGCTGTTTCAGCTAGTTTGTTTATTTATTTGTTTCCTGCCCAATATACATAAAGTCACTGCTAGAAGGCTTCTGTGCACAAACTCTACATGTAATTTCTTTATTCATGGTTACACCTTTGAAGTTGGAAACAAGTGACAATGAAAAGCCACAATGTCTCTGTAATTACACTTGCCAATTTAGAATAAGGCCTCTGATGATAGTGCAGTAATAAAACTGCACAGGTTTTACCCCTATAGTGTATATTGTCTGTCTCTGTCTTTGAAATTCTAACTGAAAAGAAAACTGCAAGAAAGTTACGGACTTACAGAAAGACAGGCAATAGATTTGTTTGTTCCTGAATGTTACTTATATGAAAACAAGGTCTGCTGTGCCTATCATAGTAATTTTTCAAATGCGTACTCCTCACTGGAAATTTAGCATCAAATTGTGTTTCAGAATGGATTTGTGGCACAGTAATTGAGAAAAAAGAGGATGCTTTTCCTTCCCATTAAAAACTGTTAGCACACTTATCAAAGCATATGTGATGGTAAACTTAGTTACCCTTTTGTATTCCAAATTACAAAATTATTCTGAAACATGTTAAAATATTTAGCAGAAGTTTCACATGAAATTGCTTTAATGATAGTTGTGAAACTTTCAGTATATTTCTCTGAAAATTGTGCTTTGTCTTCTCTGTTTCTTGTGTTCATTATTAGACAGTGGTGGAGTTGAATAGAAATATACCTTATGTCAACCTCACTGTTAGCAGGGAGCATTCCAAGTCTCTTTTTTTATCTCTGTTGCACATCCTGTGAACAAAACCTCACATTTCTATACAGAAAATGAACACATGGACTGTGTTTATCATCTAGAGGAACTCATGGCTTCTATCTAAATTGCTGATGCAGCATTTTTGAAGTGATGCTGGGTGTTCAAATGTCTCCCTGCTTGTGGACAGACAAAGTTTGAGAGAAGACATGGTCTAACTCACTTTGCAAGACTGTGGTGGTCACAGACATTGCTGTTTGAAAGCCACAAAAACTGCAAGAGATCTTGGTGGATCTCTCAATGACAAACACTGGAGGAGCTCTGCTAAGCTTGTCCTGGCTTATTTTAAAAAGAGTGATATTTCCAATTCTGTAAAATCTTCACTTTAAACTGTTCCTTCTCTCTCATCTATTTTAGTTATTCTTTAACTAAAAGTCTTTGATTTTAGTCATTTAATCATAGTTTGCCTCAGGCAAGCTGTGTGTTTTCCACTGAATGGCCATTTGTTTCTGCATTTCTGAAAAGCATCATCATAAGGAAGCCAGAGAGTTTTAAAGATATTAAAAGCTGTCTTTGTAAGGTTTCATACAGTAAGAAATTCCTTCCTTCATATAAATGGGAATGCTCTGTTTCTGAGAGTTTTCCATTGATGTGTACAACACAGGTAGGTAGACTGCTGAGTGTTAGGAACTGACAATGCCCTCAGTACTGCAGTTGTGGCCTAAGATACAAAAGGGGGCTAAACTTTCTTGATAAAATATGTTTTTTATTAGGTTAATTGACTCATGTCTGTGTGTTTGAGATCTAGCACATTTGTGGTTTTTTTCAGCTTTATCAATTAATGTCAGCTATTGCCTCTGCCATAATCCTTTCTTTTTTGTGTGTGTCTTGTGCATTAATCTCAACGATATTAGTTCATCTACACACTTTTATATTTGTATTTATGATGATTTTTACAGATTTTCAGAGTAGAGATTTAAAGGGAATGGGGAGATCAAAAAAGGTAAAACTAATAAGCAGTGATTGCAGGTTCTGTAAAAACAACCACACCAACCAGCAGAAAACAACCACCGTTATTTGTATTCCAATAGTGCATCAAAAATCCAACAGAGACCGAAGATTTGTTGTACTAAGAACTTCATAGTTAGTTATAGATAATTTCTGATACAAAGGAGTTACATGCAGTAGGCAAAGCTACTAGTGTAAACTTTATTTTCTCAAAGTTGCATAGTTGAGATTGGTGGCAAGATGAAGAGTTTCCGTGAAGTCTCTTGGCTGTCAGCTGAGCAGCACTAAACCCAATAATTCACAAGACTGAAAATAATTACTTGTAGGGAAACAGTTTGTTGCATGGAAACAGTTTACTGTGATGTAGTTTAATATTATAATTTTGACTGCCTGTTTCTTGTTCTTTGCTTTTGTAGCAACAAGGTGCTCTCATTTTTTAGTGATCGTGGCTTTAGTTAAACTGAATTTTAATAGATTACCTTACAATATTTTGGGTATTTTAAGTAGAAAATCTAGAAGGCCTGAAACTCTACAAGGCATCTTGAATCCTGGGTTCTGTTTCTGGTCTCTCAAGAGTCTGGTGAGGAGTGGCTGAGGGACGTGGGCTTGTTCAGCCTGAAGAAAAAGAAGCTCAGGGGAGACTTTCTTACTTTCCACAACTACCAGAAAGGAGGTTGGAGCCAGGTGGGGGTCAGTCTGCTCTCCCATGTAGGAAATGATAGAACAAGAGGAAACAGCCTCAAGTTGTCCCTTGGAGGGAGATGCTCCATGCTATCCCCAAGAGGGAACATGGGCAGATTGGGAAAGAAGCCCTTTAGAGTCTCTCCAGTTACAGTCATCAAGGAGACTTACAGAAGCCAGAGTGCCAGTCCTGAGAGCATGACCACTTAAAGTGAAATTAAAGGGACACCCACAGCTGCTGCTGCAGGGAGGTGTTGCCACAGTGGCTACAACCATGCTGGGAAATTGGAGCAGCTGGGATACAGGTGATGGCTCAAAACAGAGCAATGCTGAGATGTAGGTGGGCCTGTGCCACAGGTAAACGCTGCCCTGTGCAAAGGAGGGTGGCTTCAGGATCAGCTCATGGAGCAATGGTCTGATCCTGTTCATCCTGCCAGCAAGAGACAATCAACTGCAGTTGCTTAGACTGTGGGAGTGTGTATATAAGCAAGGAAGAAGGGACCCTGGAAAGGTCGTGGTCACGAATGCTGTGTCTGAGCAGCTCGGCACTGTTACTGATGCCGCTCGGGTACCACCTGATAAGCTGGCTGGACATCCTGTTGATCAAGGAATGATGTATGCATACTATAATGGGGTGAGCACATGGAAGACAGGTGTGGGATTAGCAGCATGGCCAAGGATGAAGTTAGGAGTCCAGTAATATGGTCAACCTTGAAGAAAATGTCAAGAAGGGATGAAAATTTTCCATGCTTCTGCATCAAGAGTTACAGATGGTCCTGAACAAAAAGGGGGAGGACATGATGAAAGGAACTAATAACTCTGTTTTGCATTTCTAGCCATATTGAGAAACCATTTCTAGTTGCTTCCAACACGTTCTGGATTCAACTCATGATCTTAATGATGAAGGACGCCACATCCCATTAGCAATCTTCTGAGCCATACAGTTCTCCTGGGAGCCTGTTTCAGTAAGCTGGTTGATGTTTCTGTGTGATGCATACAAAATATATTTTACAATTAAAGTATTTTTTCCATTCATCATTTAAATCAAATTACAAAGCACTTGAATATTGAATAATTTATATTCCCCCAAAAGATGTTAGGCTATTAAATAGCAGGAATAATGTTAGGTTTATTAAATTGTTGCAGAGAACTCTTTTCTATCTTTGGTACTGCCTCAAACTCTTCATATCAAATAATTCTTTCCATCTTTGCCTTGACTCTAGGGTTTCTTCAGAGTGGTTTTTTGTTTGTTTATTTTATTTTTTAATGTTTACTGGGCAAATCTTTTCAGTTCAGGCATTCCCCAGCTGGCTCATCCAGTCACTGAATTCTGTAAAAGAACTTTTCATAAACATATGCCTGTGTATTCTCTGCATTTGGAGACAAATGCACAACTCTTTTCCCAGATCCGTATTTCCCTCCTGGCAAAGGGCTGCATATTGTCTCAGTGCCTGGCTAAGTGATGCATTATCGTATTTATATAAATGGATGCACGTCGTCTGCTAAGGAGTTTTCAAAGAGATGTAGAGGCATGTGGAAGGACACTTAATTGTATGTGAGTTACTTGTTGGCAAGCTTCAAGCTGGGATGCTGAATATGTGAGAATAACAACAAAAATATTATGGTTGTTTTTGCTCCTGGATGATTTCAGGACTCCCCAGACTATTTCAAGGCTGAGGCAGTATGCATGAGAACGGGGATTTACCCTTGAGAGAGCTGAATTTATAGATAGAATTGCATAGACGCAGTTGTTGCAATCCAAAAAGAAAATGAGGAAAGAGAATTTCATTGTGCTCAGGCAAGTTAATGCTCTGTTTGAGGGAAGAGTTAAAACCGTAATGCAGGGATCATATATAAACCTTACTTGCCTCAGAACCACTGAGATGAAGAAAAGGAAGCACTTGGAGGATGATAACAAGGATATTATGATGGGTGACACAACATTTAAGTGCCAATGGAATGGGCAATTCTATAAGCCCTCAGGAAGACAAGTGCTGCTGAAACATGACAATTTATTGAATGAATTTCCTAACACTTGTTACCATATTTTTTTCCCTGCAGTACTATAGTGAATTCTGTCCTGTCTTTTGGCACAAAAATAAAGGGAAGGGAATATCATCCAGCAGCAGGATGCCAGAGCTTGGAGTCTGTGTCTGCCCGAATGAAGAGGGTGAAGAAGTAGCTTACTTGTCTCTGTAGAGTATGGAGAACATCTCCACAAAAGATGGAAGGTTCAGATAGACAGATTACTGTCAAAGAGACTTATGGTAAGGTCTAGCTCATCTCACTTAAAAAGATTGGATGTGGTTGTAGGAGATATAGGTGTGAGGGGGAAAACTAATCTTCCTCTTGTGGAAGGTGGGGGTAAGATAGTTTTAACATGGAAGGAGAATAATCAAGGTAAAGAAATAACATGGCTGGACTTGTAATGGTGAATTTTAAGTGGACATTTTGTTTCTCGCTTTCAAATAGTGAAAATACATACAAACTAAATTGAAAAAGAGTTGTTTTTACCTCACCCTGCGCAACAGTGCCTACTTTGGTTCTTTGGTGGGTACTGGGTATGAAGACTGACATCTGTTTCAACTTGCTTTGTTCAACAGCTTTGGGAACAACTGCAATGCTATAACTGTAATCAAGACTTAGCTCAGTCCATATAGAAAAGTGACCACATAAATCATCTCTGTTTCTCATCTCAGTCAATGCCCTGTAGTCATACAGCCACAGAAATAGGTAGTAATTAATCTAATTAAAGTGCAGTTTCTACTTACTGTTATTATTACATTGTTTGTCTGTGTCTAGCTACATCAGGTGACATCAATCCAGAGGCCAGTAGGTGACCTATCTAGACACTGTACTGGACATAATAAGAATTATGGTACAAATTAAATGTTCTTTCAGGGAGGATAATTGCTTGAGCTCCTGAGTGGAAATAGTCTGTGTATCCTTCAACACAGAACTGTAGCAACTGGGGGGAGACAAGGGTTTCTGTTTCTTCTACAAAAGCTCTCCTAACTGCTGCCATGGAGAAGATTCATGCTAAACCTGGCTTTCTGGGCTGGAAAGGGAAAACTGCATCATTTTAGCTCCAAAGTGTTCCATCATTTTCTGCAGAATGATGTCTGAATTTGATAACTGCAAGACAGAATATGGTATTTTCTTTGTAAAAGCAATAAATGAGGAGCACTCCTGGCTGCTATGTGAAGGGAATATCTTGTCTAAGCTATAATAAAGACTTGAATTCCTTTTGGAAGAAATGTGGGATTTAGGGATGTTTAACCAAGCAAAATCTTTATAAGTTTATACAGCAACATGCAGGAACATTGAGTTAACTCAGGTGATAATGCCTGTTTCTAATGTTTTGCCTAAACATCGTGGTGGTAAATTTTCCAGTGAAATGAAATCTTATCAGAAAATAGCCATTTTTCATCCCAAAATGTTACAGAAAATACCTGGGTTGCATCAGGCTTCAGCCAGACCTGTTGTAATCTAACATAACAGACTTCCATGGGTGTCTGTATCCCCTGATGTGATGCTAGGGTAGTTAATACTAGTATTAATTGCTCCAGGTTATGGCTTTAGACACTGCTGATAAATACTTCAGTCATATGACTTAAGCCAAAGCTAAAATACTTTGTGCCCTGTATCTGTAAACTGATCCAGTTTTGCTCATCGCAGTAGCAAAAGTAAGTTACACTGTTGCTTTTAGTACTGGATCTAACCTCTTTTTGTGTTTTTTAAACTATTAGAAATCTGCTAGCTAGAAAGGAAGAGCTCAGTAAAAAAAAAAAAAAAAAAAGAGAGAGAGGACCCCAAAGAAGAGGGACCTTGTGGAGAGGAAATATTTACTTGAGCATGAAACAGTGAACCAAGACCGAATCCCAGCATCTTCGCTACTTCACAGTGAGTCACTTAACCTCTCCATGTTACAGGGTTGGTTTTTTTAACAAATCAAGCTAATTACCTGCCTGAAAGAGGAGTTTTGAGACTAATTAATTACTGTTTGCAAAGTACTTCAGGATTGTAAAGTGCAGTAATAACTGCTGAGTGTTGTTCCTACTATTTTTGAGGCAGATACAGTATGAGCAGTACCTGCTATTGTAAATGCACATAGAGGACTGTTTTCTCTTTCAGACTTTCCTGCCTGAGTTCACTGATGGCCTCAGTCTCTGTTGTAGTAACCTAAAAAGAAACAAAACATACCAGAAAGCTAAACCCTTGGCTGCCTGCCCCTGTCACACTCTTCTTGTGTATATTCCCAGTCACAGGGATGGTCTGACCCAAACTCTGTCCTTTACTGCAGTTGCCTAGAAAAAAAGTGTTTCCTCTTATTCTTATGTTCAGCAAACTTTCACGGAATGTTCCTGTTTCAAATTTCATCTCAATCACCCTACCTTTCTCTATTCATTTATTTCTGTCATTTGGTGTTATATGCCAGCAGGTTACTGCTTCAAAAAATCACAGAAAAAAAATAAGGCAGATGTGCCAAATGCAAAGATATTAAGAGAGACTGGTTTCCATAGCAATTGTAACCATGGTCTAAGATCTTCATTCCTGGGTTTGGAGTTATGTTGTAACAGCTGAGCAGAGAGAAAGTGCTAAATATTGGCGATTGAGTACTTGATAATATCCTGGCTGCTCTCTTGTTTCAGTGGTGATGGCCAAGTTCAGATTTCTGGAATTTTCACTACTTTTTATGTTATTTGTTCCATTTCCATAATACAGCTTCGAAAAGGGTATCTGGTGAAGGGTATTAATGAAGACTTAAGTAAATCTTGCATGTATCATTGTACGTAATGTGATTCAGACACATAACATATATAGAGAATATAATATGATATATACACACTGTGTAGCTAGATAAATATATGACAATATATATTATTTACATATATTGCACAATATTAATATATGAAATACATGTTATATCACCTAGAAAAGTGCTAGTTCAGAATTGAGGGCTTCATGGCTTCATCTGGAAAGCAAAAACATTACACAAGTTTTCCTGACATAATTTTATGTTTATTTGTATTATAAACTCTTTGTGGCATTGATCCTGAAATTGTCTCTGTAGAAGTGTTCTTGCCTAGATCCACTTTCTGTCATGTGGATGTTACGTAAATAAAAATATTAATAGGTAAAAGCAGCAGCCTTTTCACATCTGCCAAGTCTGGGACAAGATGAATTGTTAATACAAATTAAATTGCTTTTATGAACTTCTTGTTCATTTATATTAATTGCCTGTACTGACCTGACCTAACCTACTTAGGTGGAACTGCTGAAATTCAAGTTGCCTCCATTTTGCATGCACAAAATGCACGGAGAATTACTTGCTTAAATGCACTCTACATAAATGCTTTCTGCATAAAAATGAATAAAACTCACTAGTGTTGTGGCCCAATAAGAGTAGATGTGCCTTTGAGGTTTTTTCCTATCAGGATTTGGGTTGTATTTCATAGTGGGATGGACTGGGATGGTCTTGCCATGAGGTTTGAATGTCTGATGGATTCAGAAGTATTCCCGTTACTTGTCCCAGGTGTGCTGGAAGGCAGACAGAACTAGACAGATGTGGTTTATTCAGGTTGCCACTTTATTAACTTGCCTCAAGAGGGAATTATGCAGCAATAACTTGGTGTTAATTCTTGTCCTTCCTCACATTCATGTATTTATTTGAAGGCTCCCATCATTGCTCTCGAATTTGCTTTATGCTGGTTGGTCCCACGATATTTCAAGAAGAGGTTTAGTTCTTACAAATGGTTACGAAGAGGAGGGAGAGGAAGAACCAGCCAAAAGCGCAAAGGCTCTTGATGTATTATGTAAGCAACTAGCTCAGCTGCCTTTAAGTTTTTATCTCTTGTTGTCCATAATGCCTCTTTCCTCTAAGGCTGGGGCCATAGTATTGTCTACTTCCTTTATATGTAAACGTTGTGTGCTTTTGAGGTTTGTAGAAAAACATAATAAATGCTTTTAGAATGGGTTGTCTACAATAAACAGATCTATGAAATTCGTAGCACTAGTTTGGTAAAACATCCGCAGTATATTTCAACAGCCTTTTTCTAATTGATCAAAGTGATTTATTTTTTTTCTTCCTCTTTTTGTCCATGTGCGTGCTTCCGGAATTCTTTTTCAGTCAGTGTAAATGTAAACACTGGGAATATAATAGTGGAGATTTTATTTCTACTAATACTGCTCAGTAAGAACCAGGAGCTCTGAAAAAGGTTACCAAGACCATCTATAACATAAGAGCTGATGGAAGCTGTAATATATATATTATGAAATTTACCTCAGTTATATAAACCAAAAAATTAACTTAATGTTCTAAGGTACTGAAAGTGGGCAGGAGAGGGAGCACATGTTGCAGCGAAGCCCGACATCCTTGAGTTCTTTATTTTCATATCTGGAGTTAGAAGGGTTCCTGTTTTGTATCAAGCACAAGAGTCCATATACATTATTACCTTAATTGTGAGTCTGATCAATTCCATGATAACTTTAAGAGAATAAGGAGTGAGTGGCTTCTGTAAGTAGGCCAGAAATAAATAATGGTATGTTGTATTTTGGGTTTGTATTCTATCTCTCTTGGACTTGTATCCAGTCCAAAACTGAAAAGGAGAGGGGGGGTGAAATACTTGGTGTGTTTTATGAGATATCTCAAAAATACTTTTAAAGTCTCAGAATACCTTTATGCAGCATTCAAGGAACATAAATGTTATTACCAATTTCTTATTTAACCGTATTCTGTGTGATAGTTGGCTATTTTCTCAAAGCCTTAGTCCGTAGAGCCCCATGAACAGATACATGAAACGGTTTTATTTTACACTGAAGTACGCTTCTAGTCATTTGGCTTCAGAGTGACTGTGGCAGCCTTCAGCCCTTGTAGGATCAAAAACCAGAAAGCAAATACAATAAGACTGATAATAATATTTATGCTTCTCAGGTTCAGGGTCACATTCTCCATTTTTGTAAAGCTGGAAAATTTTCACTGGAGACTTGCTTGTTTTGCCCCTTGTGTATGGTTAAGGTTTCTAATAGGTTTATAGAGCTTTCAAATAAATATTTGTAAAAGAATTGCTAATGCTTGAAGAGAGCAGTGTCGGAAAGCTAGTGATATGACAACTTAACTGAATAGACAAGAATTAGAGATTAGTTTAAAAAAAATTGCAAACGAAGAGCATGATGAGATGCAATGAGATTTGGTAGAGAATGTATACAGGCTTTAGTAAGTAAAGCTTACACATTTATGCTACTTGTATCATCTTTTGTGCTTATGGGTTAATAGATGCTCTCTGTAGATTTTTCTGGTAGACACTGTGATTTTTGATTCTGTGATGAAAGCCCTGTAACAACAGGAATAAATTAGTGCTTTGTCTGCCCTGTACTTGAATAACAGCTCTTTGCTGTTCTGCCCAGTGGGACAAAGTTGTTCTTGTTAAGTCATCTCCGGAGACTGGTGAGCAATGCAGAACAAAGACTGTTACTGGACTTTATTCTGATTACTTCCATACCTTCAATAATGCAAATTCTTGGCTAGGATCTAGATTCTAAATAACAAACAAGCGTCAGAGGGTGTCTCTTACTTCATAGTCTGGAAGGATTTCCAGAGTTTGGCATCTGGGAGTCAGTACCTTGGAAAGGGAGAGAGCTCTGTTGTGTTGTATAATTGATGCATTGAACATATCAAGCGCATGCTAATTTGAGGGCTGCTCTTATTTTCATATAACTCTGGACACAGATGATTAGTCAAAGCATATACTTAAAGACTGCACTAATCCAAGGGTGTTAGCTCTTTTTCCTCAGCCAGCAATATAGGAAGCTAACAAGTAGATGGCATTCTACCTCTATTTTTAAATTAAGAAAAGGTTGCTTAGGATGTCATACAGTCTATTCCTTTCCACCTGTTAAGATACATTGTTAGTCTGAATGAAGAAATGCGTATTAATTTAACAGCTATAGCCACTGATTCTAAAAATATAATGATCAATATAAATATTAAATATAAATTGATTCAACAAAAAATAAATCACTTTTCTGTTGAAGTACTCTGGTTTTGATAAAGTATCTGTCAAAGAATGGCCATGTGTTGGAAATGACTGAGTAATGAAATACCGATTTCCTGAAAATCAGAACTATTTGAAAGTAATCAATGGGGCTGAAAACTGAAACGAAAAAACTGGACTAATCTTTTTTGGCTGTAGTTTGTGTCTTCAGATTTAGCATCAAGGAAAGAATCTTTCTCCCTCCAAAAGTCAAAGGGAAATGTGAACTAAAATGAGAGCATAAATTTATCAGAAGGATTCAGTTAACAGTAGTTGAGTCCAGTTGTGGTTTCAAATAGAGATGGATAAGAGAAAAACAACCCAAAACTCGTTTGAGATATGGAAAAATTGTTATAAGGATGTGGAGAAAAGTCAAATACTTTCAGGTTGTGTTAAAAATTCAGCAAAACCAAAGAGCAAGCATTCTCTTAAGTTACACTATTCAAATATTTTTTTTGCTGTCTTTGAAAATGTTTCATTTAGTTACTTATACTACAGTTTTCCAGGTATTTTTCCTTTTTAAAATTCCTGGTCATTGATTTTGATTTAAAATTCCTGGTGTATGTGTAGGTTTTTAATAAAATAGCTGCTTCGAAAAATTTCAGGAACTGTTTCAAAAAGTTCCATCCTAGCTCCTAATAGCTATCCAATACTTGCAGCTTTTGTTTCTTTTTTTTTTTTTTTCTCCCTTTCTTTTACCTTATTTCCTTTGATGAATTTATTCAATATCTTTCAAGAGAGTCTTTATTCATTGTATTTATTTCTATTTTACCGGAACTGGAAATCCCTCACCAGGACAAAGGGAAATTAAACCTGGAATAAATGTAATTGAATCCAGGTGCTTACTGGCAGGCTTTCTTTGTGATCCCATTTATTCATTTGTCAAATTTCATCTTAAAACTTGCTCCTCAAAATTTCTCTGCTACTCTTATTTGTAAATTTATGTCCTGTTTGCCATCACTGCTAACCTGTAAAGTGGGTGTGGGGCCAGCCAGGTGCTTGCTCTATGAACTTCTCATTTTGCACATCTGCTCTTCTGAATCTGATTCTCAAGCTGTTGAACATGGGATGGTCCCAGTTGTGGGGAATGTTAAATCTCTGAGCAGATCCTGATTCAAATATGCTTAAAAACTGGCATTTGTCTGAAGCAGCTGGATCTAATATTTAGTCCTTAGCATTTATTTTATTTTCAAGTGCAGACAACACTACTAGAGTCATCGCTATCTTTAACACCAGAATGGGCCTCAAGTTTGCTGGTTGGGTACAGTACAAATCACAAAGTAGCTTCTACATATGCACCAGGAAAGTGAATGGACAGTTGGCCAAACTGTGTAACTAATATTTCCAGATGAATTGGCCCACAAGGCCTTATTTATAGCTTAATGATGAGCTATATATGTACATGTATAGAGATAAAGATGTTTTGCTTCTATAAAACCCCTTCTTCTACACAAGCATCACAGTGGTTAACAGTAAACCATTTCCATGCTTCCTGATTGGTAAATATTTTTTCTGCAAAACCTTACCCTCCATTCAAGGAATTAGCACTGGTGGACCACTTAAGGTTCATGATTGCTGGAATTTATTTGAACTTTGATAAGAAAAAGTAATTTTGATTTTGAATTGAATATTACATCAGATAAATATCTCACACACCTTCTAGTACTTCATATTTCTGGCCAAGAAGAAGCCTTTCTTATAAAAGACCATGTGTTATTGGGTTTTTTCCTCCATTTTTGGGGAAGAAAGGGCGGGGGAAAAGGTGATACTATGTCATAAGACTCTAATACTTTGCTCCACACATACTGCTAATACCATGCTCTCTCTAACATCTTGGAATAGAAATTTGAGGTGTAATATTCCCAAGTTGTCCCAATTCAAACTCTCACCTTGCCAGAAAGGTTTCAGTAGTGTGTGGTGGGTCAGAGACTCGACCGTACCTGAGGAGTGCTGCAGTGTTGCTAGGTGATGCTGGTTGGTATTATCAACTAAGTATTGAAGAGAACAGTTTCATCCTCTAACCTAATCAATTCACCTGCCCAACTCATTTATTTTGTCTTTATAGGAATGATCTTCTCATTTTTAATAATCATTCCCATTTAAGAAAGCAAATCTAAAGTTAGCAAATCAGATAAGAGCTATGAGTTGCAGTCTTTTTTCTTTTTTTTTTTTCCACAAAGCAGCATACTTCATTTGAAAGGAAAAAGGGTTTCTTCTTTGAATATCATCAAAATACAAATCTGTGAATGCCCAGAGAAGTGTGAAAAGACAAAAAGCACAGCACAAAGGCAGTCCTATGGAGTGTTGAAATTCCAACCTGCTTAAACATAATGTGGAGATTTATTTAATTAGTGTCAGAAAATAACTTGGGATTAATCATTTTCAGCCAAGTCTTATTTACTTTTCATTGTTTTCCTAAGATTTAAATTGCGTTTTTCTTCAAAGTATATGTAACAATTCGGCACTAAAAGTTAAGCACTATACCATGTGTAAAAATACTTGCTGTGAGTATGTGCCATTCGATTATGCTTTTAAACATACAGGAAAACTTACTAACTTAAAATTTACTTCTGAAAGTTATTTTCTTTTCCATCATAGGCATGCCCAAGGTTCGTTTTACACCTTTTGCTTGCATTTCTAGGACTCTTGTATGTTAGATATTGCAGTCATATAACTGTATGAGATATGGCCATAATGGCAGTCCTCAATGTGGAGAATTTGCTGTCTCTGTCTCTGCCAAGACAGCCACGAAACTAACATTGTAATCAGGCCCCAAACCATATTCAATGACAGTTCTGAAATTTGTTCAGCTCCTGCCTGCTGCAGAAAGAGGTGCTTCAGAAATGCAGGTAAAGATGTTTCCCTGAACTGGATTGTCTATAGTTGCTCTGTCTTGAGGAAGCAGATGGTGTCACCTGTGATGCCTATTCCAGCCATCCTTAGCTCTGGCTGGATTTGGTGTGTTCCTCACAAAGTGCACAATAAAAAAACAGATACTGATTCAGTTTGCCTCGTTATTCCTGGCAGAATCTAGGGTCATCACCAATTTTTTTTCTGGGCTGTAAATGTGGTCTGAAGTATCTGGATTTTCTCTATGGCATTGAACTGATTAAACCCATCCACAACAGATGGAACCTGTTGAGTAATTTTTTGGTGAGATCATGCCTTTTATAACATTGCTAACTGTAATGGATAGCTCTTAGAAAAAATAACCTTACTCTGTAAAAAAATAAGTTAAACTATGCTTTTTCATGGTCAAATATTCTTTCCTTCTTGAGAAGATTTGCTTGCCAGAAAGATGACTGCAGTTTCAGAGACTTGCAGTTCTTGCCTGAGGGCTTTCAAGAAACTACCTCACCTTAAAGCGTGTTTTTGAATAAAGGTTAAAATGCAGTTTAAACTTAATGAATAGTGATGAAGTGTTAAATGGCAAGGTATCTAAAGAGAAACAAAAGTGCATTTGAACTATAGTCTCATAAAACTGATTTTAAAGTTATGTCTCTAGGAAAGACTGTCCAAACTGCATGAAGATTTGCTGCACTGGTGGACTCGTCTGCACCTCTGGATTTGGTAGAAAATCTTTGCCTGGGTAATGAATTGCTACCATGTCTTTTTAGGAAGGGCAGATTCCAGTGTTCAAAAGGAAAGGGAAGAATATGATCAACTGTAGCTGTAAGTTCTATGATGTTTCAAGGCACCATAGGAAATAGACTCTTCTAATGATTTCCTAAAATATCCCTTGTCCTCCTCCTCTCTGAGGGGTGAGATTTATGGAGCAGCCATGGGACTGTAACCTTTTGGAGTGGTCCCAGAGGAGGCCACAAAAATGATCTGAGGGATGGAACCCTCTGCTGTGACGCCAGGCTGAGAGGGTTGGGGTGGTTCAGCCTGGAGAAGAGAAGGTTCCAGGGAGACTTTACTGTGGCCTTTCAGTACTTCAAGGAGGCCTGTAAGGTGGGGACAATCTTTTTAGTAGGGTCTGTTGTGACAGGACAAGGGGTGATGTTTTTAAACTAAAATAGCAGAGATTTAGACTGGAGAAGGAAGAAATTCTTTACACTGAGGGTGGTGAAATACCAGCACAGGTTGCCCAGAGAGGTGGTCGATGCCCCATCCCTGGAAACATACCACATCAGGTTGGCCGGGTCTCTGAGCAGCTTGCTCTCGTTCCAGATGTCTCTGATCACTGCAAGTGAGGGTGAACTAGATGACCTTGAAAGGTCCCTTCCAACCCAAACCAGTCTATGATTCTGTAACATCAGTAGTAAGGGAAGGGGAAAGTGTAGTGTTTGTACTGTGAGAGGGTACTGTGCTAATCCAGTAGTTAAACAGTTCCAAAGGCTTTTTGGTAAATCTGTGAGTGAGGATGTATTAGTTTTACTAAGCCAGCTTTTAATATTATTAAGTACAAGGCTTTTATGAGCTTCGTCAGCTGCACTGACTCTTGAAGAACCAGATTCTTTGTTGGCAAGAGCTTCAAGTATAAAATGGCACAGCTCTTTCTTAGGGGATGATGTGTAGAGGTTTGTGTCAATCTGGAAGATCTACAGCGTTCATTGCAGGCAAATCATCAAAAGCAACCTAAATAATAATGCAAAGGGATTATAAAATGCTATATAATTAGTAAATAATATATTTCAGTACTACAGCCTGTGTGTATAAGCAAATTCCATTAATATTAAAAAAAATAAAATCTAAATGACTACAGCAATTTTTTTAGGATAAATATGATCAAATATTCAGTATCTATCACTAACATAAATTTGGTTTTAGAAATGCATGTGGTTGGCGAGTGTCAGCACGCTGGCATTGTTACAGACGGTGGTCAATTTATTTTAAACTTGTAAATCCTGAGTAGATTATTTAATCTTATTGGAAAGGAACTGTAGGCAGAGAAATGGTGACTGCAATTTTATTAAAATAACACTCTTGTAGATTGCGTCAGTATATCCAGAAGATCATCAAGATAAATGAAGAAATTAATTAAAAACCCACAAAGGTTATATCTCTAGTGATTCTAGCTACTGTACAAAGAAGTGGTGGTACTTAAAGAAGTCCACAAGTTGAAGGATTCAGTACAGTTTATTGTGCAATTTTCCCCTTATTCAAAACCTTATCCCAGGAGTCGTCATTTCAGGGGTTATCAGTTTCATGTGTTTCCATTCTTTTCTTGCACAAGTATTACCAATTATTTTAGAGTTAACATTTACTAACAGTTGCAGTCATTGATACTTGAGACTGAAAAAAGAAGCATTATATTTAATGAAAGGAAGATTGAAGTAGCTCAGATCACCTTGCGTGGTAATGACAGGAAAAAAACCCACAATCTTAGCAATAGTGGCTGCACCTATATTAGTAGAGGTTGATATTTCCTGTAGTTGGATACATTTTCAGTGTGATATCTGCATGAGAGCAACAGGTACAGTTTGTGAGCTCTGAAAATCAAGTATACGAATATAATAATTCTTGTTTGTCCCCTAAGCATCATGAACCAGACTATATCACCTTAGTTACTTTTCCTGTATGTTCCTGTTATGATTTTGCCACAAATACGTATGTTGCTCCAGAAATGGAACTTCTATGTTCATTCAGCCTTTTAACTCATGTGCTTTGAATTTTGGCTTTGATACTAATGGTAAAAATTTCTGTCAGTTGCCCAACATAGATTTGACTTTTAACAGCTATATTGCAGTTACTCCACAGGCATGTACTAACTCACCCCTAATGTAACCTTCTGCTCTTTCATTGCAAACTAAGTCTTGCTTCATCTCACCTGAGAAGACCACAAGCACGTGTGCATATGGTCACAGTTGCTACAGCTGCCATTCAAGTGTCTGTTGGAGCCTTCCATAGGATAATGGATTTTGCCTTACCATGTCAAGAAGCACAATAGCTTGATGAGATGACACTTGCTCACTGAAATAGAAACAAAATCAAGGAATGTGAGTCTCATGACTACATGGTTCATCAATTGTGTTCCTGATTACTGTTTGCTTTCAAAGAATTTAAATATATAAAACATTTTTCATGGAACAGTCTACAGAAAATATCTTTTTTGGCTCTTAGAAAGGTCTACCTCAGTTCGCCTAAAATTACCTGATCTTCTAAGGTAGGGCCCACTGGGCTTACTTGGTGACAAAACACATAAATAACCATTTACAGGAAATTGAAAGTCATGTTTGATTACATTAGAACATTAAAGTTATATGAGCTGGACCTATCATCTGTTCTCCATCTTACGATAGTGAAGAGAAGGAAATTCCAATGAGATAGTAAAAAGTAGTGATATGCTAATAAAAGAGACAAACTCTTAATATAGAACGTAACTTTCTTGTAACTCAGAAAATCTGAGTGCTGTTATCCACAGACAGAGGACATCCCACCTAATCTGCCCATGATTTCTGCTGTCCAGTTTTAACCTCCTGACCAAAAGCTGGGTGAACATGTTACTGTGTTGCAGAGTCCAGGCTGATATAACACGCCAAGCAGGAAAATTTCTTACCTCAATTCTGTATTTTCCATGCTGAAACTGGCTTGGGTCTGGTTTACCTGGTTCACTGACTGAAGTAATAAAAAAAAAAAAAAAAAAAAGCTTTTGAATAAGCCCAGAAATATTGTGTAATTAGAGTCAGCAGAGAAAATTTAAGTGCAAAACTAATCAACAAGAAAATGAAACTGATAGATCTAGGAAATATATATATTTTTTTTTTAATGATGTGGATATTATGAGAATTTTCAAAAGAATTATAAATACAGTACAGCTTACTGCCAGCGTACCACTAATTTATTTCGGAGAGTTTTGTTGCCTGCATTTTTCTTCACAAATGCACATGGAATGATAACCTGTAACCAGTGTTAGAGGTGCTGCAGGCATTTGATCTCCAGTTCTGAATCTGTAATACAAACTTTGGAATTATATAGCTGCACTGTCATGTTATGAATACAGATGACTATTCCTATTCCTATTGAAAGTCCCTCTGTTTAAGCAATGTCTGCCTTTTTTTTTTTTTTTTTTTTTTAAGTATGGCTTTATAATTTACTCTAGATCTGAGGTCAGTCATTCCCACATTTGTGTATATAAACCTAGCTCTTATGTGATACCCAGAAATGTTTTACATTTCAGGAGGAGAAACTGTGGGATGGTGGTTTGAAATGATCTGGGCAAAGTTTCTCAGCCTACTGGTGACAGTACAGAGACCAGAATGCATTCTGACATTGTGTTTGGGTTTGTATGCTTGTGTGTATATATGTGTCCGTGTGTGTATGCATTCATGTGTCTCAAAGCCATTTAAGGAAAGGCAGGAGCAATTAAGGTAGACTATGTTAGTTTCAACTATTATTGGGAGAAATATTGCTGGGTTGTTAGAAGTACATCCAGTACCTCAGAAATTTGATTCAGATTTCATGGTTTTGTGGGCAGTACTTATATCAATACCACACCTATGCTGTTAGGTAGCTATTGATCCCCAGTGTGTGCCAGAAGTTTGGGAAGATTAGGTGAGAGAGCAAAGGCATAATTTAATGGATGTTTTCATATCCAACTAGACTATTTTCTGCCTTTTTTTTTTCTGATTATATAATCTGCATTGAGATTATACATTTGTCCTGTCTCCCCCGCCACCCCTTTTTTTTTTCTATTAAGAATATATTTTAAAACATAATATTTTTCCCCTGTAAGACAGTTAATTATTCACAGGTTTTAGTATATATTCAGGAAATGTGGGTACAAGGTTGATACCCAAATGTTTTACTTGGCCTACATTGGTCATATATGATGGCTTTTATTAGATGTTTAATTACGAACTAGAAAAATAAACCAACCCGTAAGTGATAAAATCAAGTTACATTCAATGCTCTATTGGATTGTCAAATACTTAATGTATTTGCCCGGTAGTAAAGCTAGTTTTTCTACAAATTGGAAATGCAATTTGATCCTTGATCTACCTCATGTAATTTCCTCTATAAGGACTTTTTTGTCCAGGTATTGTATTTTAAGCATATATAGTGCACTTTCTCTCTTGCCACTTTAGCTGTTGTGACTTTGTGAAATCCTTTCTAATAGCAATTGTTCTTTTTCAGCTTGACAGGTGCCTTCCTTTCCTTGTGCCCTTTGCATGCTTTGAATACTGATAGATAGGATGGGATTTACCTGCTATATACAGGTATATACAAGGGAGAAAAATCTAACTACTTCTTACAATTGTTATTGATATTAAAGGCTACAAAGGTCTCCAGTCCTTAAAGAGGATGCTTCAAAAAGCTGAAGCAAGGTAATGTCTCAAGGCTTGACCATTTATTTAGAATCTCTCAGCAGAGATATGTGCTCATGCTGTTTTTCAGTGCAGACATTTAATCGCATTTTGTATTTCAGTACCGGCAAGCTATAAATTTCTGTGTTGAAGATCCCTAGAATTTTATCTGCAGCTCTTTTGGATTTGCTATTCAAAAGCATCTCAGTGACTTAGGTATCTAAGTCCCAATGAAAATCAGTGAACTTAGATAAATGGATTTTAAGGCCAGGATTATAAGCATTTGTTATGAATTTCAGCATGCCACTCTTCACAGCATCTTAATTACTAACTGAGGTTCCAACATGCCTCTAACTTCTTTTTGAGTTATAATAATTATCTTTGAAAGATACCAATCTTGGTAACATCAGCTGGGTGCCTGGGCTGTGTAGGTGAAACCTTGCTATTTCTTTTTTATTCACTCCTCTTACTGTGTCTCTGGAAGTCTCTGCCACTCACTTTGGCATTCTTCTAATTTAATAGACTATGCTTGTCAAGTTTGTATATCAAACACTGCAGACAATCAGCTAAGTCCTTAGTCATCTGTCAAATAATGGGGTCTTTGGTGCAGTGAGAATAAGTTGGCAGGGTAGGGTATGTTGTAGTCTAAAGTTTAAACTGGAGCCCTGTTTACTCGTAATACAAAAAGAGCATTAAGAGATTGATAGCCTATTTGAAATTCCTTTGAAAATATATCCCAGGCTGGATCTTTTTTACTGCTTGGCTCTTGTGAGTCTCTTCTTAAAAAAAAGAAAAAAAAAAAAAAGCCATTCTTCTAGATCCATACTGCTATAAAACCATAAAACTCTCAGAGCCTTGCTGATCCAATTACAACTTTAAAACTTTTAAGCTTTTGATTTACAGTAAACTCACTCCAGTCAAATACAAAGGAATCTTTTCCTCAAACTCTACAATGTTTAAGAATTCACTGTATTTTACAGTGTATCTCTCCTTTTTTTCCCTTCACTTATGGAAAATGAAGCATCATAGAATGGTTTGGGTTGGACCTTTAAAAGTCATCTAGTTCCACACCCCTGCTGTAGGAGAGAACATCTTTCACTAGACCAGATTTCTCAAACCCCCATCCAACCCTCAGTGATAGGGCATCCACAAACTCTCTGGTCAACCTGTTCCAGTGTCTCATAGTAAAAAAATTCTTCCGTTTCTCTAGTCTAATTCTCCCCTCTTTCAGTTTGCAACCATCACTCCTTGTCCTGTTGCTACAGGCCCTGGTAAAAGTCCCCTTTGTTTCTCATAGGCCCATATGAAGTATAGAAAGTTTGCTATAAGGTCTCCCTGGAGCCTCCTCTTCTCCATGCTTCTCCATACAACCCTAACTCTCTCAACCTGTCCTCACAGCGGAGCTGTTCCAACTGCTGGCTCATTTTCATGGCCTTCTTGGAACCTGCTCCAACAGATCCATGTCTTTCTTGTGCTGAAGACTCCAGAGCTGGACACAATGCTCCAGGTGAGGTCTCCCCAGAGCAGAGTAGAGGAGGATAGTCTCCTCCCTTGACCTGGTGGCTATGCTTCTTCTGATGCAGCCCAGGATACAGTTAACTTTCTAGACTGCAAGAACACATTGCTGGCTCATAATCAGTTTTTCATCTGCTTCATAGGAATTAAAGGTAGGGAATAATTAATTTTCCTACCCTAATTAGAGCAGCACTATGAGCCATACTTATTCTGTTGAGATAGCCAGTGTTCTACTGTAAGAAAAAAAATTATTCTGTTTGTTTTTGGTTTTTTCTTTGTTATGCAAAACCATCAGTAAGATGCTGGTAAAGACAATGTAGGAATGTGTAGCACAACAGTCCAACTTTGCAGTAGATGGTGTGAATATTTCCTTAGGTTTTATTTACTTATAATGACACTTTTAGACAAAATATTTAAGAATGCTTATGCTTGTGCTGCTGTAACTGAACTATGTCATTAATCCCTCTTTTTCAGGCTGTCTGGGGTTCTCTTAAGAGAATTCCCTGGCTCCTCAGTCATGCATTCAGAGCTTTCTTGCTAAGAGGAGAATGCTAGGAAATGTAAATTTTTCAGTTTTTCACAACACTCTTCAGCCTGCCCTGAAGCAGGGAGATTTTGTGAAACATTACTGGTGTAGTCTGCTGGAGATATTTGTGTATGTGAAATTAGTTCAGTTGCAGGTAGCTGCATTTCTAAAGCAATGAAATTTTACTCCAAAATGTAAGTATTTGACTATTTCAGCATTCCAATAACAAAAAGGCTGAGAGGAAGAGGTAGTCTCTAATAAGCAAAATAGTTTCTGATTCTTCAGATACCGGAGGTTAGGCTGAACAGAGATGACCAAATTCATTATTTCCAAATGATCTTGTAATTAGTTTAAGGAGGCAGTATTATACAAAGAAAAAGCAGTATTTTAATAGTATCCTTTCAATCCTTTAGAATAATTTTGTCACGTAGCCTGATCAGAACTATTAGAGCTAGTACAATTTGGAATCTTTATGCATTCAAACTTAGAGCTGGGAATTATCTTTCTGCACAGATGTCACATACATAAAAATTTCCTGAGTAGTTGTTCTTGTTTCTGTGACAATTGTGTGCAAAGTAATAGACCTTTTTCTGCAGGTCTCTCAGTGGAAGAGATGGGGCTCAACACAGAGGTAAACAAACTTCAGTTGATTACAGAAGTGGGTGTGGCTTGGAAAGAATCTTGTCAAGAAGTGAGTGAAAATGGCAACAGAGTCATCTTTTAGTGAGTAATATGTGAGGAATGAGAAGAAAGGAGAATTTTTATTTCTTAGAAGGATTCCCCTCAAAGTATTCTGGAGGACAGAAGAGGTTGAATAAGTATTTTAGACTAGAAAAAGACCTGATCACCTACTGTTAGCTAGGGAAAAATGCTCCAGCAAAGCTCAGAGTTCAAAATTCACTGATTTTGCTGGTCTGTGTTTCAGGCACTTGTCCTGCCCCTTCCCTGTTATTTAAAAGCTCTAACTGAATAAATCCCAGTCAATCCCTTTCTTTCTGTAATACAGTTTTTAGTATTCGGATTGTTTATTTCTCTAAATGAATTTAGATTTAATGAAGTAAAAATGGCTTTGTTTCTGAAGTAATGGGAGAGCATTCTCCTATATACCTGCTGCTTAACTGCTTTAGATATAAATGGATTTTTGTTTAAAATGTAATGTTCTTTAAAAACATCTGCTCAATTTCTCTTAAATAATGATATTGTTCTCAGAAGAAACATTCAGAAAAATACTATTTACTATATCTCATTTCTGTAGCTAATTTAGTGAGTTAATCCCATTGGATGACGATAGCTACCTTACGTCTATAGAGTGCCAAAGCTTTACATGAATGATAATATTCAGTGGAAGGTGTCTGAAGTGACAATTCCCCTGAGCAGTACTGAGACCTTCAGTGAAAGATGTGTTTGTGCTAATCGGCTTTGTGATTGTGGAGAAGCTTGCTGAATAACCATCCCTGAATCTCAAGAGCAATTCTAAATCATGGTAAAGATGTTTATGTGACTGATGCATTGTTTGTATTGATACCCATCAGTGGTTGTTTTCTTAAGTATAGACACATCACAGAGGGAACATATCCAAGCCTACTCTTTTGTGGGAGTAGTCATGTTGTCACATTTCAGGCAAAATTCCCGCAAAGCCCAGAAGATTATATAAAATTACACATTTCGAACTAAAGGCAGAAATGACATAATTTCTTCAGGTTCTATGAAATCTTGCTGTTGTGACATCGTTAGTCCTTCTAGTGTGCGTAGGTTTAGGAATATACATTACACAGTTGTGTGATAGGTGTGGATCAGTTTGACAGCTCTCTAATCTCCTTAATCTTTGGGAAATGTTACTGCTGAGTAACACTGCAAGTCCGTTTCTCTAGGGAGTGTCTTCAGTTCTGTTAACAGATCTCTCTCGCCCATATCTTTCTTTGGCTTACATAGTGAAAAAAAAAAAATAAAATTCTCATTTTCCTGTCTTCACTACGGTCTTCTGGTCCTGCTTCTCTTGGCTGAATGATGTTGCCTGTGCAGTTCAGAAACATTGTGGTCTCATTGCTTGTATTTTTCCAATGTAATTCTTTCTTCATGTATTCATTTTAAGAAACAGTTTGAAAATGCTTTTTTGCCTGTGATCTATTCCAGTAGGTCCTACAAGGACCATTTTGCTATTATTTCTATCTCACTTATAATTCTGAACAACTCGCCTGATGTCTGTACCCTGTTGTGTTTCGTGTTGCACCGAAACATAGTGAAAATGAGGTGGTTTGTAAAGCTATTCACGTGAAAGGTGGAAGTCCTACCACTGAACCCAAGATGGAAATTGAAGAGACCTGAGGCATCTGTGAGTGCTGCATGCTATTTTGTCTTCTTCTATTGACTTGTCTTGCTCTTTTGACTAGTCTGACAACTGTTCTTCCCTGTACTATCTCACAAACGTGCCTTTGCTGTGAAACCCTATTCCTCTGAAGACCGTGCCATCTGGAACAGCCTTTCTGAATCTTTCTGCCTCATTGTCTTGCTGTGTCTTTTAAAATCTCATTGGAAAGCAGCTTTTCTCACTTGTCTGAGCCTCTTAATACTATATTTCATCTCTTCCATTATAAGCTATTTAATTTAGTCATTACATTATTCTAAGCTGTAAAACAGTTTAGAATAGTATTTGGGAGAAAAATGCCCCGTGTTTTAATGCTATTTTATACTGTACACTTAACAAGAGAAAAATCACATTTGATGTTATTGATCACAATTACATTTATTTTTTTGTGTGCCAATAAGTCCTTTTTGAGCAAGTGTTGTCTACTAGTAAAAATGCAAGTAAAATTGACTTTTTAAGGTCTTTTGAAGGTGCCTAAGACAGGAAACGTAGATGACTGGACCACAACCGTTTGTACTTACTCCAAGTCATATGTGAAAATGACCCAGTAACAGTAAATAATTTGTTTTCCAGTATATAGTTTTCTTATCAGAGATAACTATAAGCTAAATCATCGTGGGCAACCCAGAGTTAAGACCAAAGGAGGTCAAGGCATGTTGATGAGGGAAGGGACTTCTGTAACTGTTGACTCCGTGCTGTCTGATTCATTACTGTCCCTATAGACTTCTGCGCTCCTGGATCTGAGACTGGAAGCTGTAAGGGTTGATCTTGCCACCAGTGCCTAATTAGCTTTTGATCAAGAGAAACATTTTGTTCCATTTGCAAATATTTAAGTCTGGTAGAGGGAAGGTTGGTCATCAAAGACACAGTTACATGGCAGGAGCACAAGCAGTAGATCTGATGAAAGTCCCATATGCAAGGGTGCAGCTCAAGAGAATTAAATGATGGGAGATTGGCATTGGGGATGTCAGATGTGTGACTGTCTCTTCTGTGCATTGTCTCCCAGAAAGCTGAAGGGCAGCACAAATTATCTTTCCTTAGAGACTCATCCATTAATGATGTTAATGACTGTTGCTTATGTTCCATTTGATAGTTATCATCAGAAATGATTGATTGCAGCTATGCTGCACATGGATATATTTAGCAAAATGACCCTGAACTTTAGTTATCCCTAAAAGATTTTAACTTACTAACATTCCAGTTTGATGGCTAATACTCTTCTGTATATACTGTAAATATCACTGTTAAGTATCTTGCTGGTTCTTAATTGACATGTGTGATGGGAATGCTGGATTGTGTTGTGAAGGGAAAGCAATTTACAAGTCTATAATAGTTTGTTTGCTGCCTCTCTCTGAATCTGGTTTTGTTTACAAGCTTGAGCTCCGTAATGTGATGTCTTATCAATTGTGGAAAATGGGCCACTGGCATCCTCAAACCTACTGCCACAAAGGCTTCCAGCTTAGGAGAACCTGTGCCTGTAAAGAAATACAGACATACGTGAGCATAAGCTGTAGTTTGTCTGGCACATCTGTATGGGGCTGGCAGGTGTGACAAAAGACCTACAAGAGTCTGCTGCTGCTCTGGAGTGGCAGAAGGAAGCTAAGCAGGAAGCTCCAGCATGTTTATGGTAGTAATAATTTGTGTGTAGGTAGCTCAGTCGCTCCTCAGATTTCTCTCTTTGGAATCACTGCTCATCCTGTTATTACTGGTTAAATCTTGAAAGCACTGCTTTATCACACTGGACTCAGTTAAGTAACATAGTTAACTATTTATGTAAAATCTCAGTTTCTCCTGGGTTGCAAGAGAGACAAATACATAGATCCTGGTTTGGCCTGTTGCACAGTGAGAGACTGGAGTCAGAAAGCCTGGGTTCAGATTCTTCTCCATATTCAAACTTCCTTGAAGCTTCAGGTCTGGGATAGGGACCCATTATTGTAATGCATCATGTTAATGGTATAGATGAAATTCCAATTCAATCTTCTTCATAGGAAAGCCTTTGACATGATATATTAACCATCAGATTAGAAGTAGACTGACTAATTATCATTTAATGCAATTGAATGCCAGGGTTTGTCATTTGATGAGGCTGGCTGGGTGGGGAATATAAATCTGTTAGTACCAATATCGTTATGAACTTCAGATGGAAGGAAGATTAAAATTCCCCAAATGCAATATTTATTCACAGTCATTATTCACAGTGTGACATACCACAATGTCATAAAAATGCTAGCACCTGCCTTTTAATTCATATGTAGTTTTAGGAAAAAGATTAATATGATCTCAATCATAGTTTATATGGACCTACAAGCTGTTATTCTTTAATAGTGATTCGTGGGCAGACATATTGGCACATCTCTATATTTATCTGAAAGAATCCTGCAGATGGGTAGTATTTCCCTATTATAAGGGCATAAAGAATGACAAAGGAATAAACACTCCACGGCATTAAATCTAAATCCTCTCTATGACAGAGAAATGTAACCTAAGCTCATCAGTCCACTCTTTTGTCTCTTTCAGATGGTTCTATGGACATCCTTTTTTTTTTTTTTTTTTTTTTTTTTTTTGGTGCTGATCCTCATCTAGACTAATTTAATGAGCAATTTCCAGTGTGACAACTAATCAGATATTTTACTGAAGTTCAGATAGATTAGATTTATCTTATTTTCCCTTCCAAGAAACTAGTTCTCTTGGGGGGGGGAAGAGGGGGGTGGGGGGGAAAAGTCAGTATCACTAATCTGTTCTTGGAAACTTAGGCTCTATTTGATCCTGTCATTTCATTTCCCTTCAAGGTTTTTATTTCCACCTCCCACCAATGGTGTTTAGAATCTTACATGCACTAGAGATGCAAAAAATTGGTCCATGATTGCACTTATCACTTATTTCTAAATTTAAAAATAAAATATTACTTTCACTGCTCTCTAGTCACATGCAGAGTCTCTTGATGGCCCTTAAATATTAAAAAAAATAAAATAAAATCCACAAGACTTGAGAATTTATATGCTGCTTACCTTAATACTTGGGGATGATCATTCTCTAATCCTGCTGAGCCATAGCCTTAGTAAATCTTGTCAAGGATTAGGTCTGGGCTGGCCACTAGACAAATAATAGATGCTCTCTATTAACCCCTTTCCCTTCCCTTTCTCTTCCCTTATGGAGGGGGGAGTTTTGTGTCATCTCAACTTTGGTCATTTCTGTGATTGTGCTCCTATCCTCACTAGCCATTTTAATTTTGTCCCAGGTTCAGTACTACTGTTATTAAATATTTAATGTATTCATTTCATTTTTTACTGTACCTAGATGATGTTTTATTTTATTGCCTAAAGGCCCCCATATTATTCTTTTATTCACTTAACAAAACATTCTTGTTTCAAGCTATTAGTTTTCATTTTCATTGTAAAATCTTCTTGAATTTGATAAGTTTTCAGTTTCTGGCTTCTAAAATTCAACTACCTTACTGTTTGAGTACTTTTTTTCATCCTCAGTGGACTTTTTTTACTATCTTTTCTGAGGTGGTTTTGAATGAGGAGTAGGTGTCCAGTCTGCACCTGAAGATTTTAGAATTTTCCATAATTATTCACCAATGTTTTTATGTGCAAATAAATTCAAATAATGTGTACTAATATGCAAATGTGACCATAGGATCTTGTAGAAAACTTGTTAAATTATCCCAGCATAGATTATTTTACAATTACTTCACAAAACCTTTTCAAACCACTGTTTTACCTTCACTATAATTTCTTACCTCCTAAGAATTTTTTGCTTAGTTTATGTACAACACTAGTAATTTTTCATTATCTTTTCTTTCTGGATAGCTTTTAAATACTTATATTTATTAATGATTTTTTGGTGTACTTTTACTGATTTTTTTTATTTTTTTTTTTTTTCTCATCTTTATGTCTAATGGTACTTCTGATCTTGCCTTTCCTTCACATCCTCTCACTGGTTCCAGCTAATATCAGCACAAGGTGAAAAATGAGATGTGGTTGGGTTTTGCCTAGTACTAACGTGTAGCCTCTGAAATGTGTTACTCAAACTGTATGAAAGAATATTATGTGTGGAGACTCTATCTTCATATGAAACATGTTCTCTTATTAAGTAATGTGCACTGGCAAATGATGTGTCACAGATTTTTTCCACAGCTGCTTTAACTGCCGATTTCTGGTAACTTGTAACAAAAATAGAGACCTTAATAAAAAAAAAAAAAAAAATAGTTGCAAAAACATGCTTTCCTGTCTGTGGATGCCTATCTTGGAATGTTTAAAGGATTCCATATTTACAGCTAAAAAAGTTGATGAAAAAGGTAGAAGTCATTGCTCTTCATTAACAGAATGTGCAATCTGCATACAATATTATAATCAAATTAGAGACTGTTGCAGTTTTAGCAACATAGGAGTTTTAGACACACACATACTTTGTAGGGAATGGGTGTTTTTCTTATATCAGTGTATGAATCTCTCTGACACTGATCTATTTGAAATTCATATTTAATGGTGCAACATTTAATATAGAGGAGATATTTTTAGGATAATTATATTGTGTAATATTATACAATATGGATATCATTCACCTGGAAGACTCTAAATCACACTTCTACTGTGTACTATATATGTGTATATATATATATACATGTCTTTTGAAAGGGAGATGAACGTTTTAAAGCCAGCTGCAAGCATTTTAATAAAGCACTCAATATTTGAGCAAATGCCTCGTAATTTTGAGACATTCAGTTGTAATGAATGATTAAGAAAGACCCTTTAACAAATATGAAAAAGTTTAAATTTATAACTTGCTAAATTTTTAACCTAAAACTATTTACTGCAGAGAGGAGGGAAGGTAAGGGCTAGTCTTCAGCTCCTAAGTTAGTATTAGATTTTTGTGGGTTTTTTCCCCCCATTTCATTCTGACCCCTGGTAGCTGCACCTCTGTTTGAATGAACTCCAGCGTGTCAGCACGTTTGGCATCTTGCTAGTCTGGCATCTGTCTTCGAATCTTGTGTGCTGTAGGGCATCTGTGGGGTTCAGACAAACAGTTTGGACTGTTTTCCAAATGATATAATCCAAAAAAGACTTAACTAAAGATGTTTGCTGTAGCTCAACAGAGACGCTTTCAGACCTGAATAACCTTCTCTGTCACCAGAGGACTTACTGAAGTATAGCAGCAAGAATATGAAATATGGTAATGTGGGTTAAGAACGCAAAGGGATGTGCTTTTTGTCTGGTTAAGGGAGAAAAAGTCTCTGAAAAAGGACTTTCAGGGCATAAGAACTGAAGCTGTAAATTCCAAGATCTCTCTAGTGTGATTCTCTGATCCATTTCTTCAGCAAACAAATCTACTGAGGAAAATAAAACTTTATTCCCCCAGCAAAAAACGCATGACACAATATAATAGATTTCATTGTTACTTATTTTGTAGTAATTGTTTACTACATTTAAGATGACATTATCTATGCAGTATCTATCTATTTTCTCTATTATAACAAAATTCCCCACTGTCATTGGCAACAGGACTGCCTTTTGAACTGGATGTACATGTATGATTTCTTTTATACTCTGTAGTGACAGCTCCTACTTGGGCTGGGCCATGTAGTTGAGTTATTGCCACAAAATTTTTAATGCAACTGTCCTTGCTACCTCCAATGTTATCAAACTCGTACTTCTTTTGAGCACAAAGTGAGTTCAAAGCTATACACATCATAATTTACAGGTGTGTTTACAAATATTTTAAAATATCTATGAATTTTTAATGAATTCTATTTGCATATAAATTCTAGAGCCAAATTTTCCCTTACAAAGCTGTTCTATAAAAAACAGTCTCTGAGTAATTAACATGCCACAGGCATTTGCAAAAGGACACAGAAATTTTACTGGGGAAAAATAAATTAAAATAAATCTTTTTTGGCAAAATCTAGCAAACACCCTTCCACGACGTCTATTTTTAGTAACTATCTATATTCCTGGACATCTGTCTCTAATCTTGTGTACCAATATCACCCAGTGGATTAGGTCCTGTCAAAAGAAAAAGAAAGGTAAAATTATTTCTATTCTCTGAGCACGGGGGTGACTTATTTTTATAAGCCTTCCTTGAACAATTAAATTTCTGGTAATTAGAGTGGTTTCAGTCTTTCAGATTAGAAGGGTTTAGTGTTTATTAAGAGGTTGCCTTCTGTGTTGCAAGATGGTTATCAGCATGGGTCCAGTCTGGTATTACCAAAGACATAATATTCAGGGAGATGGCTTTTTTCCCTATCTCTTGACTTTCTTAATCTAAAGGAAGAAATTAGATATGTAAGAGCTTCTGATCTTTTCATGCGCTGTTGATCATAGATTTCCTCTACAACTTCAATAAGTAAGTAGTGACATATTTTATGGCGATGCACACCAGATCACCCCAAATCAGTATTCTCCCTCATTAATGAAACTCAGGCAAGTTCTGGGAAGCCTGCCAGGTGCGTGAGGGGATTTCACAAGCTGGGGTGGGGGCAGGGCAAGGATTTAACAAAATGGAAGGAGATGGCAGGTTACGTGATGTAATCTCATATCATTTTTGACATAGTGGAAAAATTTGGTATATGAGCTCAAGGTGCCCTCAGGCATCTTGACTTGCCAGTGGTACTTACTCAGCACATCACTGACCTTGGCATTGTTACAGAATCACATTTGTTCACAGATGAACTGCTCTTGAAGAGTTTATCCAAATACCAAGGCACAAAGGCACCTGGGTGCCTTACTCTTACTGACTTCCAAAGCTGATCAGAATTGACAGTGCTCTATAGAATATCTTGCTTTCAACAGTCTGGCATTTTACTGCAAAAACCCAGAAGGTACAGAAATCTCACATCAGTTCTAAAACTTGCCATCTAATGTTATCTGGCTTGTCTAAGCTGGACTTTGGTAAGCAAAGAGTTGATTGGAAAGCTCCCAGGTTTAAGGTTTGCTCCCTGCCCATGGGCTGCTTGTACTGATGTCTTCTCACAGAGTTTGGTAGGTTACTCAAATTCAACAAATTTCTGAAGTTCTGAGAAGGACATCTCTTAGGCTTTTGTCCAAAAAAACCCAGCCCCGAACCAAAAAAATCTTCCACCTGTGACAACACATTGAAATTATCTTCGTAAGGAAGCTTCACATTGTGGGTGAGTGGATGGAGAAAGTAATGTGGCCTCTGCTGTGTATCAAGTGGTTTAGAAATGACAACTTTGTATGTATAGATATTTTACTGCTAACCAACTTGTGAATTTGATTACTTCTAGAATATCTGAATTTGTGGTTGTGCAATCAGGTACACAGTACATTTAAAAATGTATTTTTAAAAGTAGGAATGACATTTTTCAAAGCCAGTTTTCTTTTTATATAGGAACTATTTTGAAACCTTGGTATGTTACCTGATCACATTGTTGATAACTTCACAATGATGTCTCTTTAGCTGAGATTATAAAAAAAATATGATGGTGGAATTTTCTATCTAATGTCATTAAAAGGAGAGCTTTATCATTTCAGGTTTCAGAACATTTGAACAAGACAACATCCTTAAAATTGTCCTTCCAGATTTAGTTCCCAAGATTTTTTCTCATGGGGAATTATATTTCTTATGTTCTTGTTACTAAATTATTATTAATTTTTAATGGCTGTTTATGATCTGAAAGCACTAGATATGTAGTATCTAGGACATTGATCTATATATATTAGCTACTACAATACATCGTACTAGAGTATTAGTGGCAAAATATTTCTGAATAGAGAACAAAACAAACAAGAGAACAGTGTGATGCACATCGATCACTCCTTGAGAAGTTCTTTTTAGACTCACTGTGCACATGGATCACAGTCTCATCTCTGTTGGTGTCCTGTAGGGTGAGTGCCATAATGTCTGAGAGTCACACAGTTGCTAGCAAACCTCTGCTCTTTGCCATGAAGGTCTTTGTTGTTCTTCATGTCTGGATTTTTCAGGATTTATGCAACATTTCCCCCACCACCTGCCCAGTGATCTGGGCATTATATCTTCCAGATCTGCAAGCAGTGTTTTGTATTTCGTTTTCTTGCTTTCTGTTTTCTCTAAGAGTGAAGTCAAATGAAGTACTAGGTGATGTTAAGCATCTCATTAGCATTCAAGAGACTGTCTCAGCACTCACCTAGGGATGCAATTCCAGACTGGGAGTCACTGACAATACATTTTCTACAGTTTTCTTTTTTGCTGCTCCCTTTGTTTCAATTGGCAGCTTCAAACTTCTCACATTTCTACTCTTTCTTTGAATAATATTCCCAGCATTTCAAGTTTTTGCCATGAGTAATGCCATTTTCCACATCTCTGGTTTTTAGTATGAAAAAGTATTTCTTGGGTCATAGTAAGCTTTTTAGTGAAGGAGTAAACAGCTTTGGGGGGGAACCAGAGTGTCAAGTTGAACCAGTCGAAATCAAAAGACTAGAATGAGCCATTTCAAGTTAGGGTATGGAAAATATATGCAGCCTTTGCAATAAAGGTAAGAAGCAGCTCACAGAAGGCTGAGATGTTTTTGGTCAGTCATCCACACTACTGGAGAAGAGATTTCCAGGGAATGGTGCTTGTTTGGCTGAATGCACTGCAGTATTTGGCTTTTTCCGATGGACCTTAGTCAGAAAAATATCTTTCTCCTTCTCCCTCTACCTAGGCAAGCATCCTAAGATGAGGTTTAGGCTTCTAAATAGTGAGTCTCTTCTTAACCAGCTGTCCATGGATTTTCTTTTGAGTATCTGTCATTGCTTTTTGAAATTCCCTCAAGTCTGCTTCTCTTTGCTGTCCATTTAGATGGCAGACAGGAAGTGTGGCATGGTGACCAGTGAGATGTCAGTCTACCAAACATGCTAACATGCTCGCTGAATCCTGCCTGGAGGCTTAGTCTGACATCAGAGAAGTCTGGTCAGGGAGTCAGTAAATCTGGGAGTCTGCCAGATTCCTCCTAGCTACCGAACTGCAGCTTAAAACCAGTGTAGACACAGGTAAGTGTTCTCTAGCTTTGGCTATAATTGTCAAATTTTGTGGGGAATTGAACTGCCCTTACATAGCCAGTTGACTTTTGTGATTTTACTATTTTTAATATGGGCAGTAACAAAGTCCTTTTTTTCAGTTTTCCTCTATGGAATTAATACAAATTTGTAATAAGTATAACTGGAATTTTTCTTGCTGGACTGTAGTTTTTATGCATGATATCTGCCCAGATGAATATGTTATTTAAAAAATAAATAAATTATAGAATAACAATAAAATTATAAAATAACTTTCTCTTGAAGAGACAAGCATCGGCAGAGAAATTCCTGCATGGCATCCAGATAAAAATTGTCAGTTCTTTTCCAAGTAATGTCTGTGTATACAGGCACTGGGCAGGTACAGAGCCCGTATGCACCTGACTGGCCTTGGGCACTGTGTTTGCTAATGAATGAAGAGGTTTGTTCAGTAGAATGATGTAATACGATGCAGAAAGTCTATCTGACTGTGGTGGGATCTGATTTTCACCACTGTGCTATAGAAGCTCTGGCCATGCTAACCCTCTCTAATATTTAATGCCTGTTGTTGTTGTTTGGGTACACTGTGAGGTAACTGAAATCCATTCATTACTGGTGAGACCTTTTCAGAATAACTTCAGAGAGTTGTTCATTATTAAGGAATTCCTGAAAATGTTGCAAATTTGAAGTATAGAACTGGAGGACTTAAGATTTTATGTTTGCAGAACTTGCAAGCTCTGAGTAAGGATCATGTGCACAGAAACATTAACAGGTTTTCTTTTGTGTATCTGGCCATCGCATGTTTAAATAGCTGGCATAGTATTTACTCCTTAATTTTAAAGTGTATATTCCCAGCCTTAACCTTTACTCTTCGTTTTTCTTCAAAAGTATAAAAAGATTTATTACTATAATATCTCTTGCTAAGCAGATCTGGAGACTCAGAGCGTTACAAAATAGCAGAAATTACTTCAAGGAATTTTCTTTATCATTGTAAATCTTCTGTCTTTCCTGTAGGCCTGATTTTTTCAAAGTTTAGGAATGTAGGAACTTTACTGATGTCATCATCTTAGATAATAAAATTAGAGAATCTGTTCTGTGTTATCAGATACAATATGAAACAAAATAAAACAAAAAAATCCACATTTTATTTGTTCCAAATCTAATTGGGAATACCTCCAGATTCTGAGATGAGTCCTGCTGGGGTGTATCTACTGTAATATTGTTGAATCAAACTTATTCTGGCTTTTATCTTACTGAAATCCTCATTATTCCATTACCCTTTTGAGGAGACTGCACTGAGCTACAGGGCTACCAGCTATGTAATCCAGTGCAACCCCTCTTCATCCTCAAGAAATGTAGCTTCTGAGGATACTATTTATGCAGGGCACTCTGGAACAATATTGGCCTAGGTGCCAGAAGATACACCCAAAAATACATGACCATACAGAAAAGGATGAGGGAGACAGGGGAATGTTCAGTTTACCTTGGAAAACAGGGGTAAAATGCTGTAACTTACTCACGAGTGGCACAGAAATGACTCCACAGGAGTAATTCACCTTTCCTGTGGCAAACTGCTTTCCTAGCTTGGTGGTCCTTCTGTGGCTTACCCACTGCTCTTTCATGAAAGGTTTATTGATTAATGATGCAGTTTACCCTAAGACTCAATAATAAGCAAAGGACAATATTTTTTGTTGTTTTTTGGTGCATAGATTAGATCAGGAAACTAGCTCACATTCCTTTGTTCTGGGTAGTATTTCTACATAGGGATTGGTGCACCAGATGACTGATTTAATCACAAAAAGTGTTGTGAAAAAGCTAAGATAATGAGGCAGCTTGGACAGCAAACAACAAAGTCACCTGAGGACCTGAAACAGAAGTGAATCCACCGTGGAAATACTTGAACTAATGGTGAGTAGTTGCAGGAAAAATTTGGTTTAGCTATTTTGTCAGCTGTTGTAAAACTCTTACTTCTAACTTTTTATAGCATCACTAGAGAAAACTGGCAAAGATGTCCTCATTTTTAACCCACAGCACTACTGCTGTTTCCTCTAAGACTTATTTCTAACTGGAGCTCTGCAACCTTCTCTTTTTTGATTCATCTACTTCTTTTTTTTAATCACATCTATTATCTTCAGTTATCCTCTTCTTGGCCAGGACTACCTCTTCCTCTCCATGGGTACAGAAACCACAGCTGAAATCTGTCTGACCCAGATGAGTCCCGAGAGTCAGGTAGCCCGTGTTTATTCTTCCCAAAGGGGCTCTCAGTCCTTTTTCTGTTGGCTACTGCTGGCCACCTTGGCCCTTTCTTGGTTTCTGATCTTAGTTGTGTGATAAGATAGTTTCACACTCTTGAAATGAAAGCAAAGATCCTGGCTTGTCTTTTGACAGTGGAGATGGATGATGGGCACTTCAATGCATTTCTTTCAATGCAAAACCAGCTGAGCTAACTGTTCCCATAAAAGTCCATTTGATTGCTGTAGGCATTATCTTCATTCTGACAATGATAAAATGATTATTTTAGTATCTGGCTGTATAAACCACTTACAGCATGTGCACCAGTATTATGAGAATGTTTCAATTGTGAAAATCATTGAGATGTAAATGTCACGATTATAATTTATCTTCATTAAAAATTCCATTGGAAGAAGGAAAATTAATACGTGTGCTGTATAGAGTACCAGCTACTAAAAAGTAACATGTTATACTGAAAATAGGGACTTAGGAATGTAATTGCATCAGAAAATAACTCAGAAACACACTTTAGTGATGTGACAGGTGGTTATCTCAAGGGCATTGCCAGAAATATTGTGTTGGCTTTCAGTTCTAATCTGGAGCGGTGTAACATTTCATCTTCCTCTTTAACACCTCTTTCCCCCACCCCGCCAGCACAGACCACCAGCCAAACAGAAGGGGCTGTCATTATTGTGGTTTAATGCTCAAAAATGATTGTATTACCTACAGCTGCCATCATCTTTGAGCATGAAAGCCATCTTGGAATTTATTAATGTCACTGAAAAGACTGCCATTAAATTAATTGATTATTGACTTAGATTATTTCTCCTGTAGTCATTCATGGTTATTTTATATTTCATATTCTCATTATTTTATTTGCTTGCTGATTTATTGACGAACTAAATATTTATTGGATGATTTTTTTTTTTTCTTAGCATAGATTACTTCTTTCATATACATACAGGTTTGGGGTAATTTTTTTCCTTTACTCACTGATTATGTGGTGTGTAGTTTTTTGTTTGTATGGGTTTATTTTTTTTAATCTAGTCCAAAAAAAAACCCTGTAGTTTGTGTTCCTTTTCATTTGAATCCTCTTTTTAATAATAATAATAATAATTGTGTTTGGATGGTTTAAAATAGAATATTTTAATTGAAAACCAGTGGGTTGCCACTAAATATTCATAGATTTGTGTTGAAGTAGTATGTTCTATTACTATATTTTTTTTTAATTGTCATTTGATAGCATGGAGGCTGAAATGTTTCATTTCAGTGAATTTCTTCTCTGCTAGATTTAAAAAAAAAATGGAATGTTCATCATTCATGTTACATATTCTGTGATTGCTGAATCTCTGTGTAAATACAGAATAACTACTGAATTTTTGTTATTATTTTATTTGCTTTTTATTTTTAAGGGGTTCTAATGATTGTCCCAGAATGAACTTTCTTTGGTTGTCTGTCTTTCTACTTATACCTTCATAGTACCATTGCCAGTGTGTAGTCTGGTTCTTATGCCAAAGTTGATACCAAAGCTTTGTGATGTGGGAAATGGCATTTTATAATTGGAGAAGTTCGTGTTCTAGAGATCTGAAAGGTATTCTTTTTCCTGAGTTGTACTGTAGTTCATTAAATATCCCACATTTTTGTCGATCAGATATGTTTGGCAGGTAAAGCGAAGTACAGCGGTGAAAAATGTATGGAAACAGGAGAGGGAGCTCTCAGCCTGGCTATGAGGGAAGGAGGGAAGGAGGGAGGGAGGGAAGGGCGTGTGAGGGCATCATTTCCCCAGCTCTGAGTGGTCAGGAGAGCTCCCCACGGTCTTTAACAGCAGGGAACAGGGGTTGTTTTAACCTGCCATTCCTGCTGTACCCATAGTTACCTGTTCCGCTGAAAGAAGGGAGAGTGACTGACTTTGACAATGAGATAAAAACAAATAAAGAAGGTGAGGTAAAGGGTGAGGAAAGTTTAGGGTAAATGACTGTACGTGTCGTGGAGCAGCTTGGGGTCACAGAATCATAGAATTGTCAGGGTTGGACCAGTCTGCTTTCCATCCAACACAAAAATGGAAAAGTTCCCCAAGGTGAATGTTGGGGACAAATCATATTTTTCATGAGTGCTAGGAAGAGCCTTGACCTTTCCAGTTTTAATTAATAGAACTTTTTCATGGTTCTGCTGCCTGTGATACAGGACTTTGAATTTACTTTAAGTGGTCTTGTTATAGCGGTTCGCTTCCCTTTCTTACCTACATGTGCTCACAGAAACAGGTCCATGAGCCTTTCTTACAGGCAGGAAAGCAAAATTTGGTGGCTGCTGACATAAACTGGCAGTACTTTTCTCAACTGAAAGCACAGTGACAAGAAAAAAAGCTGTACAGAGAGGCTTAGGCTGTTCCATCAGGGCTTCTGATCAAACAACTTCTGTGAGGTAGTTTGTCTTCGGCTGAGATCGACTTCAGAGGGTGAGGAGACACTTGTCTGGGTTGTTTGGCTGCATCTGATTGTGACTGAGTTATTTCGCAATTAAATAATTTACTTTTAATAAACTCTGTGGAGGTTTTGAGTACACAATTAACTTCTTCCACCATATATTCAAGTAAAACTGCTGTTCACAGTTAAATTTTTGTTACTTTTCACATGCTGACAGTTAAATTTTACCCTGAAGGAGAGTTGTCTTTTAGAACCAGGGCTGGTACTTTGTAACTCTATTTGTAATCATAGGATCTGCCATCTTGAGTGCACTCTGTATCAAATCATATGAATGGAACATGTACTGGAGATTTTGTCCAAGGAGTAGGTGAGGTAATATAGTTGTGTATCAATCTTTATGGTGGCAAAGGTTTTAGAAACATTAACATGCTTCAGATGTGCACAAGGTTTATTCCATGTTAGTCTGTGGCTCACATTTCTATCTACTAATTATGCAAAAGGTAGCAGTCAAATAAACCAAGATGAGGACATAAATGAATGCTGCTTCAAAAAATAAGAAATTCAATATAAAATGTTATAGAGTGCCTCCAAATGATCTGCTTCACCTTTATAAAAAAAGTCCCTAAAGATCCACTTGTACAGAGTCAAAAATACAACATGACTTTTAGGAGTGTTGCTGCATTTGTTGGTAAATTTTACCAAGGAAAGAGCAGTTATTATTTTGACATTCATATATGAAAGGAGCATGCCAGAGTTCTATTTTCAACTTAGTATAAATGCATATTATTAAAGCTTTAATAAAATATGGCAGCAAATAGTAACATTTGTGCCTCTCAGCCTTGTTTTCACAACACACTTTAGGCACATTTTTTTTCCACACTGTGTTGATACACCTCAAAGTCTTTTTCAAAGGAAAAACATTCAATAATATGAAGTGTCACTAGTAGTGACACCCAAATCTAGGGGCTGTCTGTCAGGTTATCACTGTCCTGGGAAAGCTTTACACACAAAGTAAGAGTAAAAGATGTGTGATTAAGGTTCAACAGCCAAACAAGTTCCTGGATCAAACCAGTACAAATGCAGGAGATTACCTTACTGGAACTTCAGCCTGGCAACCCAGACCCACATGGTGTTCCACATTGTGAGGAAGGTTTTTTACATCCCCTTGTATGTTTTGTTGGATTCACCATCTGGGCTCTTGAGTCTGGTAGAAAGCTTTAAAGATCTGTAGACCACACCCACAGTTGCAAAATATGGTGTTTTACAGCACCTGATGTGCTGAGTGTGCCCTGTGCTAGTCATAATTGAGATATATGAATTACTAGGTGTCCTTTGCAAGAAAGAAACCATAAATAGTGGACTAAAATGCACTCAAACAGCTCTTGCTACTTATTATGAACAGGTTCATTTTCCGCTAATGTATAATGTAAAATAGAGAGAAAACACAAATCAGGACTGTTATGCATATGTACAAAAATTGGGGAGTTTTTTGAAGCAGTTACTACAAAGTGAATGTTTCATAGGCTTTTACACCCTTTTTTTTTTTTTTTTTTGTCATCCATGAAGTGGATTGTCCACTTACTATAACATCTTGAGGGGAAATCACACTAATCTGCAATATAAATTTCAGTTCTACATGTGCCTGTCTTGGATTAAGGCTTAATCACTCTTTAGAGGGAATGATCCAAATTGAAAAGTTGTATAAATGTCCTCAGTTCCTTAGGACAGTAGTAAAAACTAACCCATTTTTTCCGACTGTGTTTTGTCTTCTCGTGTTAACCACCTGTCTTGTGTACTCAGTTATCTGTTACTAGAAGAAAAATTATTTGCTAGCAAAATTCTAACCTTGTTCTGTGGAAATTTAACCACTTACAATACAGCCGATAATTGCCTTTTTTTAATCATCATATTTTTGGTCACAAAACCAGTGGTTGTCCTTGAATAAGGAAAAACGTAGATTTTTATAAATGGTGGACAGCTTAAGAAAGTGCATTATTTTGGAGCTCATTTCATGAAAATCATGTTGCAGAATAAAACATCTACTGTCCTTCAAATATCAAGCTTTTGGTAAAGATCAGACCATAGCAGTTCTACCATTAAAAGACAAGCTTTCATGAATAATTTTGCAATGCTGACACTATACATGAAAAGGAATATTTTAGTAAATTTTGAGGTCATAATCTCTTTTTCAGATAGTTTGCAGATGAAAAAATTAAATTATTTATAATTGATTTAGTAGTATTTTGTACTGTGGATCATTGTGTGTATACAATAACTTATTTTATGGAAGTATCCTGTAATAAGTTAAAAATTTGTATATTAAAAATCCCCTAACAAACAGAAAACTGTCTACACAAGTAAAGGGCCCACGAGCCCTGTATACTATGTCAGAACATCTTTTTAATGCATATAGAAATTATTTTTAATATCTAAATGAACTAAGTTAGTTTACATGTAGATGCATTTGAACAAGCATACTTTAAGTTATCATTTTTCTGGCCACCATAATAATTCCTGTAATATTTATTTTCAGAGCTTTCTGCTGATTTAAAGCTACTTGGAATTTTGTGTGAATATATAGAACGTAATCATGCTGGAACCCATGTCGTGATATATTAATCAAGAGGTGTTTGTGTAGTAAATATCAGAACTGTATGTGGATTAGAGGCAGGTGAAGTTCATGGAGAAAGCAAAACTGACATCTTCCTCAAAAAAGTGAAGTACAGGAGCTGTGATTTGCTGACCGGTCGGCTTAATTTCACTTCTTATAGGTGTCTATAAGATACCAATGTGATAAGAGCCAATATATCTTTTTTTAACTCATGTCAGAGTGATCTGCTTACTTTACATAAGACAGAAGGTTTTTTGGGTGGAATACAATCTTTGTTACGTATCTTGAGATAGAGTTAATACTAATTTATTTATTTATTTAATTCTAAAGAAACATTGATTAGGAAACCATGCTGGAGTAATATAAATAGTTGAGAATCCAGACTGATCTTAACCAACTATAAAAACCATCATTCAACAATGCAGGAGTGCTCAGGCAGAATTAACTCCCTGTGCAGATACAGTGTGGAAAGCACCATCCAGATATCGGCTCTGTAGTAGAGTACACAAGGAATCTGTGCTGGCCACGTATACCAGTTGTTAGATAACTGTGTCAAAATATGCAAGAAGGGGCAAATATAGTGTTCTAAGTGTAACAAGGAATCCTATTTTGAAGAAGCTGTACATAGCTGTAAATAGCTGCGTACTTAAACTTCTGTTCAACACACAGGTCTCAGATTGTTCCAGTTTTGGGCATTTCATTACAAGAAAGATGAACCGATTAGACAGTGCAGGGTAGAGAAACAAGACTATCGGACTCTAGAAAAGATTTTACATTGTACCTTTTCTTTGTTTGAAATAAAAGCCTGGAGGAAGACATAGGAATACTTTTCAAGTGTGTAAAAATAATGGTACAGAAAAGAAGAGGATAAAATCCTCTCTGTTTAGATAGACAGGATGTAATGGACTTAAGTTGCAGACAGGGAGATTTGGATTAAACTTGGAGAAAAAGGGCAGTAAGACAATGCAATAGATGGCTGCCGGTGCTGATCGAGTCACCACCCCTGGAAGTCAGACAGTGGTGGAAGGCCAGACAAATGTGTGTCATGCCAGATGAAGTTATAGCTGGTCCTTCCTCTGGGCATGGGGAGTAGTCCGGATGATCTCTGAGTGCCTTCCCTCCTTGTGTTCTATGATTATATGTAAAATGTGTCTGGGATGGTAATAAACAGAAATGAGTGTTTGTTAACATGACAGTGGTTGTTAGCATTAACTAGACTTAATCAGGCCTACTGTCCCTTTCTGCAGAATAATAATGAAATGATACAAGCTGTGCCTGCAGCAGTTACTTCTGTTTACAAAGAAGAGAAAGATGATCATGTCATATACAAAAAGGGTGATTCTGTAAGAAAATGAAGTGTTTAATGAAGACTAGACATCAAACTGACATTTAATTTTAAATGAAAAAACCTCATAAAGACAACATAATATACTTGCAGGTAGTAAATAGGAATAGTAAGAGTTTGCACACTGTGTTTTTCAACTCAGATGGTGGTTAAATGGGGTGGAAGCTGGTAGTAGCAGTGATTGAATCATGTCATGTGTCTGTCTTGCAGCAGCAACTTGAAACTCTCATCAGGACTCCTCCAGCTTTGACCCTATCCTGCTGCAAGTAGAACAGCTTTAATTTTTTCCAAGATGGAAGTTTCAACACTAGGTTAACAACAGGAGGGACTATCCATACCCTGTTATATATTTATTTATTCCATTTGACTTTATTTCCAGTTTAAAAAAAAAAACCAAAACCAAACAAACTGTAATTCTGAAAGAAGAACACACTTACTTTGCTGGTAACTGTATCTTTGAGGCTATGCAGTGCAATGGGGTTAAAGCAGGTTTGAGAGTCTGTCGTCTAGGTTAGCATCTTGATTTTTTCATAGCTTTTTAAAACAGAACGGATTTGCCAGACCCCATCCATACCAGGGAGAAAAGGATGACTTTTTGTAGCGAGCCCATTGTCTCGGTATCATTCTGATTGTTGCAGACTTGACATATTAATATATGAGAACTTAGGAATTTTAAAATACCAGAGCACTTTTGGCCTTTATTCAAACAGCAAAGCCACTCAGAGTAAAACATCTGTCTATAGACAATCTTGATAGAACAACTTTTCAACATTATTGAACAAAATCTTTTTTTTTTTTTTTTTTTTTAAAAAAAACCCCTTCTTTTGCTTTTTAGCTGTAAATACTCAGGAAAGAAATTCTTAAAGTCTGTTTGCCTTCCCTTTTAACAGGCAAAAATAGGAAATTGTTCTGCTATGATTTTTTTATTATCATAAAATGATTCTGTATTGAATTCATCAAGTGACATTTTTAAAGTATTAAATATATCCTTGAGAAAGCATTTGGATTTAATAAAAAATGAAATTTCTATTAAATATTTGAATCAGCCTTTTAAATTACATCAGAGAAATCCAATCCTCATTCAATTCAGAAGCTGAAAATTTTTAATAATAAAATAGTATGTCCTTTTGCCTTTACTATAATAATATAACAACCCCTTTATCACACATTGGAAACTATTCTTCTTATCCATATTAGAATTAGAAATGCAGGATGTTGCATTATGCTTTTTAGTTTGCCTATAGTGCTACACAAATACAGTCAAACTGTATGTAGATATTAGATGGATAACGTGTCTTCTCTCTCTCCTACATTTTCCTGTACCTACAATATAATGAAGCCCAAAATATTCTAAAAATGAAACTGAGACTCAGTTTTTCACTTGATATTTCAGTTTTGTTAGCTCAATAACGATACTTGAATTCTTTGTAAAGCACTTTGAGTCTGATGTGGAAAAATGCTATGGAAAAAGCTCAGTTTTATCTCATTCAGCTTTTACAGTTAGATTAAAGTTGTATTATTTTATTACAATATAAATGTCATATTTATATTATAATGAATTTTTTCCTCTGTAAGTATAATCTGATTCTGCCCATATATGTTAAACATGAATAGGTTTTATTGGAAATTTCCATATTTTAGAAATATCTTAAGACCCTAGAAACCAGTAACAATGAACTGTAAGTTCCTCAAACTGTATTTCTCTTATTCAGGTGTGCCAGATACTTTTGTTCATCAGAGAGGTGCAGCTACTTAGGATAATTGTGACACAGCACATTCTTTCTGCTTTGAGAAAATGAAAGCTTGTAATGAACCCACTATGCTAGAGGAACAGTATTTTCCAAAAGCAAAATTGTAAATTTTGCTTTTATAGGTATATAGCAAGGTTAGATGTCTTTCTTTTTTAAAAATTAGTTTCTCTGAAAAGCGTCAGCCCACGCGTCACTGAATCTGCTTAGTGTGAGACATCAAGACTTGCTTTAAAGTACCTTTACACAGTCAAACTGGTATAAAGGGACCTTAACATAGCTGAAAATAGGGCTTTGATCTCAGTAAATTTATACTTCCCTAATAAGAAGTTGTTCCTTATATAATTCAAAAGAATTAACAGTGCAGCAGAAAAGAGAAACCCACATATATTTTATGAAAGTCAGAAAGAACCAATATTTCACTGCAAAGAGATGAAGTGAGAGTGCTTCATATTGTGCAAAAGCATGAAAAGGTAAATGTTTCAATGAGGCGTCACAGGAGAAGCCTTCCTGAGCCAATATAATCCAAAATGTCTTTTGGGAGGAATAAGAGGGAAAAGTATATTAGAAGTGATAGAAGGAGAACAATGATGTCCTGATGTTTTAGACTAAAATGTTAAGGAGAATATTTTGAGAGGGATTTTTGTGACGATTCACAATTTAAAAGTTGAATGCTGCACAAAACACAAGAAAAAGAAAAAAAGAAAGAAAGAAAAAAAAAAAAAGATCCTGTTGCATCATATGGAAAGATTACTAAAATGGTGGGTAATTACTCCCTACTCTGTCATCCAGTTCATATGAGAACAGAGTAAAACTCTGCAATATCTAATAATCAGAAACAAACAGCACTAATAGTATTTGTGCAGTAAAAATTACCAAGTCCCCAAAAGAACAACAAAGAACAGCAAAGGAATCCAGGCAAGTTATTCTGTTGAGAAAGTTGTTATTGTTGCCAAAGTAACAATAAGTAAATAAATAAAATTAGATTAAAACTGTGACCAAATGTTTCTGCTCTTGAGACTGGGATAATTCTGTGGCATATTGTAACGAGAAAGACAAGCGGTATACTTCAGTGCCAGCTGGTGGAAATGCACCAAGACCCCCAAATTCCCATTCAGTACTCACTGGCATTACTGGTAGGCAAGTGCTGCACAAAACTCTTCTGGCTTTAGTGGCTGTGTCCTTATGGAGGAAAGAAAAGTTCCTATTCTTGTTGCTGTCAGGAATGGGATGTATGATTTTTGTTGAATTCATGTCATCTTCCTCCCACATTGTTCAAGCCACCATTTATAATATAGAATCAATCACAGACTGTTTCTTCCTATGTATTTGAAAAATACTTAGGTAAATAATGGGTTTGTATTATATATAATAATAATAATAATCATTTTCAGACTATTCTCATAAGCTTAAATCCTAAATAAGCACTATAGGATTTGGCCTAATTACCCAATTCTCTCTCCTCTGCAGTCAGCAAAATCTTTTTCTCTGACTTTAATTGGAATGAAGCTCAAGCCATTAGTCTTTGTGGAATGTATGAGTTTCTGTGTGCACATAGAATGTATCTGATTTGGGGTTTATATTCTATTAGCAGATGAATAGATTTTTTTCTACTAAAAATATAATTTGAATTATAGATCAAGATTTTAGGTAAAATTTTAATCTCATCCTGAACAATCTTTAAAGGAAAAAATCTTGATTAGTAATTTTGAGTAAATTAAATGTTGAAGAGAAATCACACTGATTTCACACTTAACTAATTTTTCCACTTTGTTAAATCCAATTTTATTTAGTGCTTGATGCATTCCCTTTTGGCTGATACCTGAATGACTGTATTTCATTAAAAAGTATGCTGTGTCTTTTCCTTCTAACAAGTGAAAGGAGTGGTTGCCAGTAGCATACCAGTATATCTCCAAAAGTAATTCTGATTGAGTTTGGGAGTAGTTAATATATTTTTTTTTTTTTCAACAACATTGGATTTAGTTTCTAAGTCTTTGAACATAGATCAAAATAAGGTGGTTTAAAGTCAATATAAATCAAAGCATGGTCTGCAATGTTAATATACTACCTATGTCACTGGTAGCAATTCTGTCAGAAATTCCCTTAGATATCAAAAGAAAAAAAAAATAGATCTGTTCTTGAACACATTTCTAGGTGAAGCACATAAACTTGATGCAAAGTAGAAGTTCCTCTATATATCAGTATCATGCAGGTTGTTATAAAGTTGAAAAAAAAGCTTGGTATTAGAGTTGTACACACAGTGGATCTCTCAGTTACTGATTTTAGGAAAATAGTCATATTTAACTGCTGTGAATTTCAACAGCTGTATCTCTTATGATCTTATGAAGTAATGAAAAAAAATCCATTTGGAGCCTCAGAAAGGCATACTGTTCATCAATGTATTGTTCAGTTAAGTTAGTTTGGAAAATTTTTGTTGGAATCATAAGTAAAATATGTTTATTTTCAATGGCAGTTAGTAGCTTGGCCACTTTGGGTTTGTATTTGGTGGGATTACAAAAGGAAGATAGTGATAAAACTGAAAAAATAAAGAGGCAGGAAAAGTAACATTTTAAATGAGTAAGTAACAATGTAGAAGGTTTTTTTCAAGCCATATCCACGATTTAGGAATTAACTTTCCAAAGAACATTCAGAAGAAAGTATTTCCATGAAACGATTCATGTTAACTCTGCACGTTCTGTTGTTTGAGCAGAATAGTTCTGTTATTTCACCCGGTTTCATTATTTTTGTCAGTTGGTTGTTTGGGTTTATTTTGGTGTGAACTGTGTTCAAGAGCTTCAGGTGGATGCTGATATTCTTGAGCAGCAGAAATGAAAAAAAAATTATTTTTTTTCTTCGTTGCTGGTTCAATGTATTGGTGCCTGTTTCTGGTTTTGAGCTTGTTTTGATGGGAAGAGTTGTATTTCTTTAGTAATTACTCTCTTATCGAAAATGAATTTTGCTTCTTACACTTCTAGAAATCTTTCGGTCTCTCTTGGATTACAGCCTCATATTTGTCCACCCCAAAAATGTCTAAGAATTATTTAGAAGATTAACAGAAAAAAGAAAACAAGAAATTAGCAAAGTCTCCAAAAAAGGGGATGTCTCCTCTACAACATACTCGAAATTCTCTGCCTCCTGAGATTTATAGTGCCTTTGTGGATCACACAACTATATAAACCTTTGGGTGTAGCGCATCTAGTGCCTTTGGCCTGTCAAAATACTGTCGTGCAGATACCAGTTCTGCAGTACAGCAGGGAAAGTGCCCCACCACACTCAATATCTATAGGAATACTTTCAGATGTAGAAATCTAACACCAAAAAGATACACTGTGTTTATTCTAGCTGTGTACATTTTCAGAAATGTTTTGTTTTGGAGAGTTGTTCTGTGTCAAGGGAAAACTCACTGGAAACCCCATTACTCTGAAGTCACAGATTACGTATGGCTGGATAAATGACCTCTTTTTGAGGTACGTAGTCTAGTAACAAGTGTCCAGGATTATTTATTCCTGGTTCTCTAACAGAATTAGTAGTTGGACTTATGCATAGAGCTTAACTTTATTGCAATTGTTTCCCCAGCTATACAATGTAAAAAATAAATACCTACCTTATGAGGATGCAGGGGAGGTTAATTCATTAATATTTATATAGCACTTGGACAATTTTATAGAAGTGACTATAAAAATGCTCATAGAGATGAGGCTATAAAAATGTGGAATTGTATTCCTTCTACTTATAAATTTTTTGGCAGAATGTCATGCACCTTGTTTTCAGTATTGTCTCCATTCTTTTATGCAAAGCCTTCGTTTAGAATGGGGTAAATTTAATCTAGTTTTAGTCACATAAAATTTAGGTATGTAGTCTAAGCCTGTAATCATTGTTCCTGCTAGAACTAGAGAAGAAAAGATAGACTGACTTGCCATTGGCTAATTCAGCAAATCTGAGAGGCTTTCTTGATGCTTAATTTTTAGGTTCTGAACATTGCTTAAGATGAATCTCATCTCTCTAGTAGAAATGTGTGGTTGCAACTGTGGGGAACAAGCAGCTTTAGAATCTGCCTTCTCATACATGTTTGGATCTAGTTGAAATCTGTCTACAGGTGGTACCAAACTAAAGGCTTCCTTTGATAGAAATGTGTAATTTGTTTTATAAGAAAGTACTCTCTTTGCAAAATATATTTCTGAAGAATTAAAATGAAGTTTTGCATAACATTCTGGGTAGCTCCTTGCTAGCAAGGCAGTCTAGAAATCATGGAGCAGCAGCACTTGGCAGGCTAAGGACCAAAATCAGTCTCTGGCTTATACTAACAAAGCAAACTGTCACAGACTCCCAGATAGGTTTACTTACGAGATGCCCGGCAACCATCACAGCCTTCATGACTCCATCACCCTTCTGGAGTACTGCACTTTGCTACCTGGTTTTTGGGGATGCAACTGCTTTATACAACCGTTTGGCACAATCTCCCTTAGACACTTGTGGTTATCCGAGGGGGATATTCTCCTATTCTGTTTATTCCATTTTTAAGACAGTACAAATTCCCAGAAACACGAATAAAAATGCTCCTATTGTGTAGATAACAAAAGTATGTCTTATTTCACATAATTTCATGTCTAGAAAATAAAAATGTCCCTGTTAAGACATACTTCCATTATCTATGTATTCCACACCACTTCATATATAGAATACATCAATATATGTCTGTTTATGTTTTTAAAACAGTTGTACTTGCCACCACGTGAAAATACAGTCCGGAGCTTACCTGTGCAGAAGTGAAAGGATGCATTTTCTTCCATGAAACCTGAGGAAATTTCACTACAATTAGAGCGTGCTAACAATACCTCTTAACTGGCACATTCATCATGGAAATACATTATAGTGCAGCCTTTTGCATGAGCACTAACTAAAAGCCTGCTTCTAAATCTTTGAGTCAGGGGAGGAGGAAGGATGATTCTATCCCATGTCCTAACTGACGAGTGTTCTATAATAGCTTGCACTTGTCTGAACAGCAATACTGAAGAATTTGACAAATTATATTTTCTGATAGTTCCAAGAGAATTTTGCTTCTGTTCATTCACAAAATAACTGATCTCTGTCACAGAACTTTTCATCTTTGAGTAGCATATAAAAGGTGAATATGGGTTATAATCATACAGAAAGGAAAACAAACATTTTGTATCTGATATTATAGTTGACTGGATACCTATCTGCTAAAGGAAGTGCATAATCTTCTGTTTTAGTGCAGTAGGTTCATAAGATTAATTTCCTCAAGCGTGGGATAGAACTGGTTTAAACAGAACTGTTCCATAAGCAATTCTAAGACATAATAAATGACGAGTTACTTCTTAGAGGATTCTGTTTTCTAGTATGATACTGTCCTAACTGTAATGAACTCCGTCGTCTTGTTATGAAAAAGAATCAGCCACAGTTGTTGCCGAGACCACCTGCGTGTCTTGTCTGACAGCATGCTTGCTTTTTTATCCCAGATTCATGGATTTGCTTTCAGAGAAATGACAAAACATATCTGCAGCCTTAGTGTCTTAACGTAATAAACATGTCTTCCTTTATGCATGGTCAATATCAATACATTTCTGCTTTTAGTTTGTTCCAGCAGAAGTTCTGGATTTGTAGTAGTCCTATATCCTTCGGAAGTCAATAAGCATTTTCCATAAGAAAGTGAATTATACATCTGTTTTGCTACAATCCGTACCTCTGCTAGGTGAGCACAGGCTGCAATGATGTGTAAGTCTCATTCCCAGATGCTTTCATGGTTGATCATGATAAGAATTTCCTTACATTAAATTGTTTTGGAGAAACGGTGTGTGTATGATGAATGTTGTTTGTAATGACTGCAAACTCTGACACAGAATTTTGAGTTCTGATAACTCTTTTATGAATATACTAAAAATGCAGCAATAAGATAGTATTTTTAAGTTCTAATTCTTACCTCTTTAAAACACTTTTTCATAATAATGAATTTATGAATATGTCTGTATTTTAGTTGCCTGAATTGATGGAAAAAGCAATTTACTATTGATTTCCAACAATAGAACCTCAGTCAAACAACTAATCACTTTAAAGTATTAACAGAAAAGCTTTTCTCAGTAGCAGCCAACTTATAGAAATAACTATGGTACAAAAGCAGCTCACCATGGCTTTAGGTATAGACAAAGTAGAATTCAGGAGCATCTGTCTTATACCAGTATTAGTGAAATTTGTAAATAAGGAGGATGCAGAAAGGTAAATAAAATGTGAAGAGTTTGTATGCAAGTATTTTCTGAAAACAGAAAGACTGATTTATCTGAGGAGGTCTAAATTCATGATAGGCTCAAGATTATACCTTTTAGCTCATACAGGCTCTATGAGAGGTAGTTTCCATCCTCTCAAAAGGAGCATACCCCAGTGACATCTGCTCAGCTCGTGTCCACTCTGTTTTTCTATCCAAATAAATAATTATCTCATTGAAGTCAGTCAGGCTGTACATGGTGTAAAACTTGGTGAACAGTCAGAATCAGTCCCAGAAGTATAGGGCATCAGTCCCTAGAAATGGTAAGGGTGGTGACAAACCAGTTGCTGGTTAATGAGACTCCTTTAGACAGCACAATCTAATCTTGATAATATAAAGGATATATAGCACATAGAGAAGTAAGCCATAGAGGACTGACAGTTAAACGAACATGACCACCTGGCAGTTGACAGTAGTAGTCTGTAGCTTGCTAACTCATACCTGTAGCCAGCTAGCACACTGAGCCTGCAAATGTGATCAAAGACAAACATGAGATATCCACATTGTCAAGACCCCTTGGCAGCTGAGGAGGATATAGCATATTCTGAAGTAGTACTCAAAAATTGCAGAAACTTCCTATATGTTATCCAAATAAGGTCTTCAGGTTCCTGTGTTAGTGTAGTATAAGACACATTTTTCATCCAGAAACTTTTGATTTCTAGGAAATGAAAATACTTGTTTTCTTTCCATCATAAAGTTTTGAACTTTAATGAACTTTCTTTCTATAAAGGGCCAATGCCTTAGATACCAGATGGAAAGCCTGTGTAAGCATACAGTGGCTAATAGCATACCTGTCATCTTATGTAATCTTTACATCTATGCAAAAAAAATTTATGTTCTTATAAACAAATATTATTTTGTTAGTATATGAAAAATTATTTCTAATGGGGGCAAAGTTGAAAACTAGAGCTCACTTATACTGCTGCTATTCACCTAATGAATGTATTGTACAAAATACATTTCTAGATTATTTCAAAAGTTCATTAAGGTGTCCAAAATCTAATACTACTTTCTATCAGAAAACACAGTATCCTGCCCAAATAATTTAGACCTTTGTATAAAGGGGTTAGTGTAGTTTTACTCTCATGCAGTAGTTATACAGAAAAGTGCCTGCCTTCAGTACAAAAAGCAATAAATAAACTGGGGCAGGTCCAAGACTTGAAATTACACAGAAGTCAAGAGAAAATATAGAATCACCAATTCTAAAATGAGGGTCAGCATGTCAACTGAATCAACAGAAACTGTAAGACAATATATGGAGAAAATTGCTTTCCCAAACTGAATTCAAGGTAATGTAACAGTTTGAGAGAGACTCAAATCCCTCATAGGTACGGGGCCAAGGCATAATTTAAATGTTGAGCTTGTCTAAAATTCTGAAAATATTTTCTTCAGTCTTCTGAGAAAGTAGGCTTGCCAGAGTATGAAATATGAATCAAGATTTGATCTGAATTCAAACTTTCTTAAAATGAAAAAGTGTTTTTACTATTAGGTAAATAACATGTGATAAGGGCATACAGTAAATAGCCACTGAGCAATGTTTACATCATTTAGGTAAGATTATTGACATTCTCACATTTCTGTATTTTTTGTCTGTCTTTTTACTGGAGTAGCACAATGCACATTAGGCCAGGCCTATCTGCGTCCTATCTAGGTTTGTGGCAATTTTAATGTGAGTTTTAAGTGCTTGTCACAGTGTATTTCCAGAGCATATATATCAGATATATAACGAAGATAGCTGGTTCTAAAGGTTGAGGTTTATCTGCTGGAAGGATAACCCATCTTGTGTGCTTTGTATCCGATGGCTTTGATTTAACACTTTGAGTAACATTTAATACCGGAGTGTTATTACATACTTTCAGCAGGTGTAAAACAATCAACAGATTGATTTATATAGCTAATTGGCCAAAAATTATTTAGTGTTCAGTAAAAAAAAAATTGAAATTGAATACATTTAGATGATCGGATTTGATCATCTCATTGTAATTTGATCATCAGTCGTGATTGATTTTAGTCAATTCCTGAGCTGAAAACATGGTGAAATTTTCATCAAATATATTGACCTGTAGGTTATTTGACATATGCCACAAATAATGCTGCTGCACTTCTCTAGAATTAAAACGTGTTGCTGAAAAATAATGAACACGTTAATTATATACTGATAAAAGACCAATACTTTGTAGATAGAAGTGGAGCTTCTCTCATTACTGATTGCAGCTATTCACATGTCTTATGTGAGCATCACTAGAAGTTGCCAAGAGTACTCAAATTAGTCTTTTATACTGATAAATACAGCAAAAGAGACTCTTACATATGAAAATTTTCACCAAGTGGCACAGCAGCTTTGCTTCTATCAACAGAAAACTTTGTTAATAGTTTGTGGATAATTTATCTTCTGTGATCCTCAGATCACCAGTGCTACATGGAAGTACTAGTTGGTTACACTATGAAATTTGCTTTCAAAGCTCATGCTAATGTTTAGGATTCCAGTGGCTTTTTTTCCTCCTTCCCTTTCTGTTGCGTTATTCTGAACAGTGCTGCATTATTTGACATTTTCTAACCTACGAGTTCAGAAGAGGGTCTCCACTCCACTCAAGTTCTGTGATGAACAATGACCTATGATTCAGAGTTTGAAATTTAGGTCCTTTGTATTCTTGAAATATTGTGTCATCATTCCCTTTGTTTTGTTGCATTCAGTAATGGATGGTTATCTGCGTTGCTCACACAGTTGTATAAACGTAAACTCACCCCTATATACGTATATACATATATACACAGTATAGCCAAACCAGTGAAACTGCTGTTCAAGTAACTAAACTAGGTTTGTGACTGTTTAGTTTTTCAGGAAAAGGCCATCACTGTAGTTACATTATGGCACCATTGCCAGACATATTTAGCAGGTTTCAGTAACTGTTTAAACCACCTGTCCCATTTTGGTGGTGTACTTTTAGATGAAAAGGATATGAATTATTGTGACAATTCAAAAGGAAGCTGACAGGCTGCAACTAGATCTTGGCTTTCCTTCTTAGAGTAAATACAAACTAAGGACCTCCAACTTTTAATGACATAATTGACTTCTTACTGTTGTAGTCCTAGTATATGCAGGTGTTTATATAATGCAAAATATACAGAAGCCGAAGTATCTTGTTGCTATTTAATTCATCTGCAAAATCAAATAGAATGCTAAGAGATTTCATAGTGAAGTGCTGTTTTGCAATCCATTATGTGTGAAAAGACTTGGTATAGCTCTGGAAGATTATTTTTTTTTAAATTATGAAGTCATTGTAAATCTCTAAACAATTCCATCATGTAATAGAGTGTTAGATTATGTTTATTGCCCAGGTGAGGGATCATCTATTAGTAATCGGTCTTATCTGTAGCATTAAGTAATAATGCTTCTCCCATCCTGCCATGTAACAATTACACATAGCACATTGCCTGCGTAATATATGTTCATACATACCTGTATGTATATATATGTATAAACATACTAAAAGTAATTGGCATTCACACAGTGGCACTGATTTGTCCCAGATCTGTTCTCTAACACACGTTTGGACTAGTAAATACCAAAAGTGTATGCCCACAACAACTGCTATGTTTTGTTCCAACACATTTTTAAATAATTAATGGAATTTCAGCACAATTTCATTGTGTCCTGAGTCCATAGGCTCTGGTGATGTGGTGACTAATTATATATTGCTACATATTCTAAAGATAAGCCTTGGAAAATGAGTGCAATGGATGATTTTAAATATCCAGATTACAGATGACTGCAATCGGTCAGTTCTGAGATGACGGGGATCATTTAGTTTGGTTTCATATCATCAGTGCTTCATATGTAAAGTTCAGTGCTATAGTTGCTGGAAATGTAGTGACTGGAAAGTTTAATTTCAAGTTTTTACCCAGAAAGGAGAATCTGTGACTTTTTGGAGTTCTTTCAGCTTCTCTGCTAGAGGTTCTGTCCTACTTATTGCTTCTGTGACTTCAGTGTTAATTTTGCATTGAAGAAAGCCCTCATACCTTACAGTCGTTTGTTTTTAATTAATTTTATCCATTTGCTGAGCCAGTTACTCCTTTCCCAACTGTGATGGAGAATCCGTAACAGGTAATACTGCAGCATGACCTACTTTCAATTTTTAGCTACAGGAGGAGAAGAAAAGGATTAAAAATGTCAGCAGCACGGGTAGCATTTGTTCAGGTGGATTTAAAGATGGAATTTTTACTAGCACCAGAACTCTGCATTTAACAGCTCTCAGGACATTTCATGTATTTTACCCAGCGCAGCTTACAGAGACACAAGCTGCCTTCTGCATCGCAGTGCTGTTTCTCTTGAAGGTCTCCTCTGTGTTTTATTCCTGCTGTCTAATAAGTATTTAAGAACTAATCTGGACTTGTGTCTAAATAACCATAACAATAATTAGTCTGAAAGCAAGAGTCCTACGCCTTCAGCTAACAATAAATGGTATCTTTGTTCTCTGTTTACCTTAAGGAAACCACCTCTCCCTCAACCAGTCACACTGTGACTGGTAATTCTCTAAACTAGCTTAAACTAAAAGGTTAACATCTATGTGATTTAGGAAACATGTCAAAAATGGTTTTCTCCTAAAGAGTGTAAAAATGAATAAAGAATAGAATAGAAATGAAATACATTAGAAATGTGAATTTCCCTCCTGCTGGGAGCTGCTATATTAGGAGTGAGAGTTGCAGTCCTTTCTGCCTCCTGGTTCTCAAGTATAGGTAGTGGTGAAGGAAATAGTGCAGAAGCCTAAAGTGTGCTGAGGTGGCATTTTGAAGTGCTGTATAGCTGACTGTTATGAACAACTGAGCACAGGCATACAGCCAACAAATGTTTGAAATGTGTATGGCACACTCTGTATGAGGGAAAGGAAGAAACCTTTCCCATGGGGAAGTTGTTCAACACCTGTATACTGCAGTGTGTTTTGTATGTCTGCCTGAAGTGCCAAGGATTGGCCATTCTGATGTGCAAGATGCTGAACAAATGAACCGTTCAACTCATCACTTTGTTAATTCATACATTTCTGTGTTCCTTTTTAGTCAGTGAAAAAATGCTGGTTGAGATAATTGTGTAATTAAGTAAAATGGTTTTCCATACAATCTAAAAGAAAAATGTGGTTTGCTTCCCACCTGTTCCTTCAGAACATCTCTGCATATCTTATTAAACTCTTTCTCATTTAAATGCAAATATGATGTAGTATAAGATGCTGACTGTTTGTGCTCTTGAACAATGAGTATCCTTTTCTAGCCCATGTACTGGACACAAAAACATGCCTCCAAAGGCATTCAAGTAGACAAACTGCTTCTATTACTTGACACTGTTCCATATTAGTGTTTTATGACCTTTATTTTGTCTTGGCTTATACATTGAGAATGTTTTTAATTTCTCCAAAGGCAAAAAAAAAAAAAAAAAAAAAAAAAAAAAGTTACATCATTGAGTTAATATTATCTTACTGGAAATTAAAGTCTGAAGATTTAATAGCTCTAAGGTAAGACTGATATTGATTTCTTCATCAGCCTTACTACACTGAGATTATATCATTGACTTCAAAGCATTGGTACAAGTTAAATAAGCAACTGAATTCAAATGATATCATATGACTGGTACTGATTCTTTACATTTATGATTTTATAATATAAAATTGATCTATAAATACATGTTACAACAGTATATTATTATGATGACTTAGGATGCTTTCTTATGTTTAGCATTCAGATTCCAATCATATTTGTGGTCTCTATAATGCCTTTACATTAATGCTAGAGTCTCTGTGTTTAAGTTAATCCTTCCTTTTCTTTGAAAAGAGATGATACAGAAAGAATACAGTGGCATAAAGAGTGTTTTATTGTGATATAAAACTGATACCTCTTACTCTCATAAGCAAACTATCTGTTGCGATAATAAGATGTAGTGGGGAAGAGGCTTGATTATGACTGACATAACTATCAGCCAAAGAGTTGCTGCCAGAGCTGACTAAAATGAATATAGGCAAAATCTGGAACCCCACATAGGCAGGGATATTTAAGATATTACTGCTTGTTAATTACCTCTTTAATTAAATCTCATCCTTTATCATTGTAAAAGTATTTCTAATAATAATATTTTAATTATAGAGGTGCAAGCACTTGATGGTGATCTAAGAGTGAAAGTGTCTGGAAGAATGTTTCCTATTTATGTGCATTTAATATTTACCAGTTTAAAGAAAATGTACTACGTTGTTAGTAGTTATGTTTATTTGTTTGTATTTGTATTATATTATTTTATTCAGTTGTATATATATATTATTATCATACATTATCACACACAGCTTTTCTCCCACTTACCTCAAAAACTAATCCATCAGGTCTTGTGCTCTACACACGCAGTGTGGCAGACAAATCAATTGATCTCCAGCAAAATATGATACCAAATATTAAGATGCATTTAGTATATCGAAAAAAGCTCACAGGGGAAAAAAAGAAAATTGTTGTCACTAATTTCATTTTGACATATTTTCCATTTATTCGTAAACAAAAATTATAATATATTGTTCCTATATTTTATTTTGATTTTTATATAAATACACACACATAAAAGATATACATCAATATATGCATAATTATCCCATTTAAAGAACTGTATTACATGTTAATTGCACAAAATGCCATTTTGATGAATCTTGATTTCCCAGGTTGTTTAGATTTTCTTTAGTGGAAATCTCTAGTAAACAGATGACACTTAATAAAGCAGCAAATCACTTTTCATCTGAATGAGCCTAAACAAACCTATTATACATTATAGCTTATAGGCACTCAATTGTTTTTTCACTTTTTGATTTGAAAACAAACCTGACAGAATCCAAAAATCCTGAACATCTCACTGGGAGCAGGACAAAGAACACTGGAAAAAGGAAACCCCTGTCCATATCATTCACTTTACGAAGTGACCCATTAAAAGGCAAGTTGAAGTGTGTCATAATGTAAGCCACAGTACAATGGGCATCTCTTTCCTTTTTTGGTAGGTATCTAATTCCTTGTTTCTCTTTTGAGTTACACACAGTCAACAAAAATCTCAGCCAGAGTATCATCCAGTTTGTACTGAGTAAGGATGTATTTCTCTGGTTAAGACTGCACCAGTAAATCAGAAATGCAAATATTCCAGGTGCTTAAAATGTATGAAGAGATCACACAGAATTTCTAATGAAGCTATTGTAAGTTTGTCCTGTGAACCTTCAACTGTAAAAGGAATTTGTAATTATGATGTCTACCTATGTAACTTTTCAGATGAAGAACTGAGAATGTTCTGCATTTAACTTGCTTCTGACCAAAATGGTCAAGAAGAAAATTATTTTCTCTAGTAGAAACCTTTTTTGCTATGTTACTCTTAAAAGTAAAGAAGTGCTCTAATATATACGGTATATTTTCAAGATACCATCTTAAAAAGAAAACACAGATAATTAAATTATGACAAACTGTGGTGCAATTAGAAGACTTTGATGAAAGATGTGATCTAAATAAAAGAAATTTTAATGGCAAAAAGAGCGTTTCTCCCCTCAAATGCATATTAATCATCACAGTATGTGTGCTTTGCCGGCTGCTGATAAACTTATTATTTCATTGTTGTTTATTCAGAGTGAACAGAAAAAAAAAATCTATTCCCAAATGCTACTCATAGCATTGAGTGGAAAGAATAAGTCCTTTTACAGTTTGACAGTCTGGCCTCATGTACTCAGCATAAATTTCAGTAGTATCTTTTCCCAAAAAAACAGTTTCTAGTCACAAAGGGTTGAATAATGCTTGGGACCAGTAGACAAAACTGAGAAATTTATGATCATCATGATTGTATTTGAGTGCAGACTTGAAATATTCTTCCTTTCCACCGACATCCGGCATTTATTTATTTATTTACAGGTAATAAATGTAGTAAGCAAAAGAATTTTGTCATTACTGGTATTTCAGCACTAGCTAGAACTCTCAGAGCAGGTGAGTTGGTAAAAAGACACATCCTTACTCCAGAGTGGAGGTACAGTTGTGTGCTAGTGCACTTAAGTGCTCTTCACAGAAAGGCTCGTCAGAAACCACCAAACTGGAAGAGATGCAACACAGACCTCATCTGTAGATTTTTCTCCCAAACCTTGAATGGGTGACTGCTTGTGCTTTTGTGTTTAGACAAAACAATGAGATTCTGTTCTGTCCCATGTTGGCATGTGTCTATGAGGAGAATTTCAAAGTCATCTGCAGACAATTCTCTTCAGTTGTACACCTTTTTCTGTAATTAGGTCTTCCCATTTTCTTACTAGCTGTTCAAAGGACTGTTTGGAATTAACACCTCAGTCTATGTGTTTGAAAGTAAATGTTCCATAGAAATGTGGAAAAAAAAAAGAATTTATTAACCTCTCACAACAAGTGAATTGTCTTAGATCTGGGGGCTTGTATTGTAGCCATTACACTATATTACAGTCTTAGCTGTGGGGAAAAGACAGAGACATCTGCAATCTAGTGCAAATAACAGAATTAAACACAATGGGAACATTGAGAAACTGGTAAAAATTAAGCTGCTGTATGGCTCAGTGGAACTAAATGTTGCATAACATGTTTTTTGTTTTTTATTTTTGCAGTGCTTCTGCATTCAAATTAATTAAAGAATCTTCCAGAATGAGGTACAATGTTCCTTTGGAAAATACTACTTTAGCAAGCTGTAATGGGCATCTCAGCACACTTCTGTAAAATAAGTCTGTAAACTCGTACCAATTCTAGTTGCTATGCTTTAAATGATTTTTTTCAAGTTCCTTATTTCTAAAAGCCACTCTTAATTCCCACCATCATTAATGCTTTTGCACACAGTTACAGTAGCACATCACTGAAGTACATTTCAGTTTGTTATCAAAGGTTATGAAGAAATAGATGATTAAGTTCCACACTGATTTTCTTTTTCAATACACAGTGGAAAGAAACTATCTTATTTTAGTCTAACCACCAGAAGAAAAGGTATTAAAGTCACCACACAGCATCCTGTCTGTAGCTGATGCAAACATCAATTTGATTGAAGACACAGCTAAAGATCTGACTCCAAACTTTAAGGTGTGCTGATTTCTAATCCTTAGAAATTATATATATGTATATAATGTGGATGGAGTTGTAGTTAAGTAACTATCTTGAGCCAGTAGCACTAGAGAGCAGACCAAGTTACAGTAGCCATTTGGCACCTGTAAGGACAGACACTAAAACAAATGGAAGAGTAACACAACACTTTAATTTAACCTGATCTGTGATAAGCATGGTATTGTATCACTTGATTATTTTGCTCCAGTGAAGAAATGAATTGTAGCCTTCATGAGGTGACGATTCTTTGCTAATTTAGAATCACAAAGAATCTTTCAATTTACAGAATCAAGGATGTCTTACATCAACCAAACATCAGCTATCAGATTCATACTGGCATCTTTACCCCATTAGATGTGGGGCACATTTAGGGGAAAAAGTAATGAAATATGAATATACAATTTGTGGACTGGATCCATATAATTGCAATATCTCAGTAAAGAGAGGCTTGCACCATAAATAATCAAGAGGAAAGGATATATTAATGAGCATTTCAGCATGATTCATTTGAGCATTCTTAAGAGACTACCCACAAATATTGTGTAAAGAAGCAGAAAAGGAAGGGCCACTCACTCTGAAATATGCTCACAGGAATACATGTGAGCATGAAAGATTTGCACTGCAGTGGAATTAAGGGAATTTATTACCTTCTAAACACTGCAATCTCTTTTTCTTGAAATGTGGGTAAGGTATTTAACGGCGCATCCTGGAGAGTAACTCTTTTTTGTGAAGTTAGGACACTAAAGGCAGATTAGAAACTCTCAGAGGCCAGCACGGGGGCCAGCATCAAACCTAGAGTTCCTTTCATGTCTCAAATTACCAAATTTGAATTGATTGAATGAATGATTAATTTTAAAGAACACTATTAGTTGTCCTTTCACAGAAAAGAACTTTCACTTGGCATTTAAGATGCTTTTTATAAACTTCTCACTAGGAATAGTATTTGATGCTCTATGGATGAGCTCTTTCACTGAGCTGTCTGCCAACAGGTGCAGAGACTCTGCTCAGCCAACCGGGCAGCGTGAACTCCTTGTTCAAACTGTTGAAAATGAGAGCAATAATTTACTGTGTGGTTTCTTCTTACTAAGGTTTTTGTAAAGGTTAAGCTGAGAATCGCTATACTTGAGTGACAAAGGCCTTATGGAACATATGTCTCACTAGACATTTACTAGTTAGACATCTACATCTAAACTGATCATCATGAGCTCATTTTGTGGACTAACAGAGAGGGCTCTTCAGTGTGAAATGAGTTGCCCTCTGACATGCTTATTTCCCTCTGCTGGCTATAACACAGAGCTAGAATGGCTGGTTTAGATGTAGGTGCCTGTAGCTTAGATACCTGAGAAGAATCATGCCATCAGCCTCATTGAGCCTCAGCTCCTTCTTTGTAAAACGTTGATTTTGTGTTTTAGTCTGAATTTTAATATTGATTTATTTATCATTTAAATAATTATTTGTCCAAATGTCATCTTCAGGCATTTATGATAACTCTAACAGAATAATGATGCTATACAAGCCTGTATTTCTTTTTTACTGTTCTGGACCTGCTACCTGAAAGACATATAAGTAGTTCTTTATCCATTGAAAACTCATTAGCATGACAAAATACAAGAAGTACAAAACCTACCATGGTATTACAGCTGTGGAAAAGGAATTTAGCTTTTGCATTGTTTCTGAATATTTTCAAGCACATCTATATTTCCAGGGTGGGTAAAGTAGGAATTGCTTTCTCAGCACTTCTCACAGACAGACTTTTTTATGGCATCTTTATTGCTTATGGCAAGCGATATCTCTGCTTGCTGATTTGACTGATAAATACCATTCAGAAGACCAGACAAGGACTGGTACAAAAATTTTTGCATACTTTAATACTAGTGCTTGTAAGACTGTGTCAAGTAAATCTTAGCTTAAACAAAGGTCCTTTCTTCTCTTTTCTGAGAAATGCTCTCTCAGCCTTCTCGATGGAAGGAATTACTCAAATCACTTCTTTCCTCTCAATATCTCTCAATGGTAGTGTGACATTGAGCAGTGAAGATGGGAAAGTGCTGCACTTCTGGTCCCTTTTCATCCCAACAGCTCAGTGTTATCTCTCTTGCTTTAGCTCTTTTTAGTGAATGTTTATTTCAGTGATTTCTTACTGAAATTAGTTGTGACTGTTTCAAGAGTGTCACATCATTGTAGGCCTGTGTCTATATAGTGAAATTAGTCTCTCATCTCTATTACTGATACTACTTCCCCTGTTGTCCTTCATAGACTAAACATGGAACTTTGAAGTATCTAGGGCTTCGTGTACTTTGTACACTTCTCTACTCAGGGTTCAGGGCAATGGAGTTATCCAGCTAGTGCAGGGCTCACTAATTCTGAGCTGTAATTTCCATTTGATCATCAGTTACCTAGTTTGTGATTGTGAGATTTGATGAGTTTCCTTAAGATCATCCCAAGCTCCCTAGCACTGCTGTGTAATGCTCCACAAAGCTATGAAGTCATCTTTCTCAAATCTGATGTGCAAGGGTGAATGAGTTAATGTGTATCAAAGCAAGCATGCATTTTATGAATTGTTCACTTATAATCTGTCATATACAAAACAGTCCAGCGAGAAGCCTTGCCAGGATTCCCTGTCTGTCATAAAAAGCTCAACTTGGTGTGCTTTTCTTGGGCAACGTTTCAGAGAACATCACTAGCAGAGAACCAGTTACATAAGCTGCTGTTTGTTTGTATTCCACAGCCATTGCTCTCATAGCTGCAATTCTTAGTTTTTACAGGTCCTGTTTCTGAAAAGCGTTCATTGAAAGTACTAACTAACTCCTCTAGCTGGAAAGAAAAGTCAACCCACAGAATCCATAAGGGCACCACAGAGTTTTTGGTTTTGTTAATGACCTGGAATTACAAGTCTTCAGGGGTCGGGAATGAGAACACAATGTCTTGAAAGCAGAGGCCATTTGGGTGAAATTGAAAATGATTTGTTTATAGAAGAATGTATACCATGTTGGGTTGTATAGTCCCAGAATTACAGAACAAATATATGGAGAAAAGCTATATTGTAGTTTGTAGTCATGCTGTATTGTACATTACATATAAAGAAGATGAAAATATTCATTTTTTTATTCACCTTGCCTAGTCAACATCTTACCCATGTTTTGTCCATTTGCTCACTAATCAGTGTCAAGCATCATTTATCTTCATTTACTTAAATTGGCTGAACAATGGAATGCTGCCCATCCTAATCTTTTTTGCAATCTCTGTTTGACATTGCTCATTATTGTTTGCCTTTCATCATGTCACCATTTTGAGCTGGCATTGTTTAACTTTACTCGCTGAGCATTTATCTGGCAATTGTTGTCTAATATCATTAGTCTTGGTTCAATCCTGTCCACCTGGCAATCATTAGTTGACAGAGTTCACATCTTGTGGGTCATCTGTTATAATTCAGGGCTGAAATGAGTAGGAAGACCTTTCTTTAGTGTTTAAGGAAATCCAGACTCATGAAAGGCCTCAGAGAACATCGTTCTGTCAAAAAGAGAGAAGCTGAGGCCCTAGTCCATATCTTGGAAAAAGCCTTGATTTATGAGTTTTCAGACAGGATTTTGTATCTTCAAAGTAATTTGAAATTACTTCATATCAATTGTGGTGATGGCTGTTGTTGGACATGAAAGACCAATGTATTTCAGAAATGTCCTTGTTTTATTATATAAGAAGTAAAAATTTAATATAGGTAATCATACTGAGTTTATACTAATTCCATATGCATGTCAAAACTACTTCCTGACAGTCTTCTTTGGAAATGACTCTGAGTTCAAACCCAAGCCAAAGTTCTGGCATATTTAACTACAACCAAAACTGTGCTGAATGTGGGTAAATCCACAATTTGAAGGTTGAGCTAGATCTTGGCAAGGTAAAAATTACACCTGCAGTTAGCAAAAATCTGAGCCCGACACTTGCTCTTCAAATAAGTACAACTGAAATTTCCTGGTTGGTATTCAGTTTGTTCTCTCAGAATTGTCAGAGAAGTGCTAAATGAAGTGGCTCCAAAATCTTGGAACTGTAAATTGTACCTCATTTCTGTAAAACAAAGACTAGTTGACCTCCATTTCTTTAAGGTTACTCTGAAGATGAAGTTGATGACAAGTCACAAAGCCTTAGCTGAGCTATGTTAACAACTTTGGGTATCTTTAAACCATGACAAATAGTGCCAACTACTTCATCTTTGCTACACGGCAAAGTAAAATAACATTTCTTACATTTGATGTGGAATAAAACAGAACACAAAGGCATCTATTTTTGAGGAGCTTATGTGTGTTAGCCTTTTAGAAGGTGACATATGACAACTTGAGCTTTATTGTTATTTGCTTAAGCACTGTCATTTAATGCAAAATAATATGTCATCTGTTGAACTGTCTGTACAAATTTTGGTATATTTGTTTTCTGTAGTATGCCAGAAATATAGGTTAAAATTTCATCTTTAGAAACAAAAGAACTTTTCTGGGGGCTTTATTTATACTGTAAACTTGCTACAGACTTTTTAATTTATGTGTGCCATTCTAAATACAAATAAGCAGACTTGGAAGAACTGAAAATAATGAATAGACTTGATTACTTTTCAAATGGCAGATTCCATTTCTTACCTACAGTTAAATACAGTTCATGTTGTTGATTTGTTCTGTAAGTAGCTCTGAACAGTTGCTAAACAATTTGGAAAGCTTCAGACACAAACCCCTTAGTTTTTCTTAAAAGAAATTGAGTTTTCATAAATATCTGCATATACAAATGTGTCCAAATCTTTTTTAACCAGCCTCTAATTTAATTTAAGAGAACAACGTTTTGATTGAAAGTTAAAATACACATTTGCTTTCCAATATAAATTACTCTGATTTAAATTTGGATTATGCAATTATAGTCTTGTTATGTTTGAACAGGTAATACAGTGATTTGAGAGACTGAATGCAAATTCATGCAAATAATGACAAATGAATCAATTTTCTTCATATATATTCATTTTAAGGTAGGCATCATATCTCTTGAGTCAATCTGTCACTTCTGCCAGAACTGGATCCCCTGACAGCTTTTGCTGCAAGCATGCTGAATGATGCAGAAAGTAGCCCTGCATCTGCTGGTACAACATTAGCTAAAATGTTATTTTAAATCCTGAAGTAACTAGAGATACCACTTTAATTATCTGTGTTTGAACATGATAGTATTCTCAAGTTCTGCAGGCAGCAAGTGTATAGAAGATGTAAAAGAAAAAAAAAATTTTAATGTCAGAAAATGTTCAGTAAGTTGAACACAATTTCACAGGATATTTTTGGAGTCCATTAATCAGTAAGTTAGCCTTTGTGACAGATGCAGTCATGTGAGATAAAAAAAAAAAAAAAAAAAAGTTGCATTGGTTGATATTTTATGTCCTTTACACTAGAAAGTTCACAAAAGGTTATTGAGTAACAAATACCTCGGTGTCCACAAAGTGTAGTGTCAAGAACTCTGGGCTCGCCATAAATAACTTTATTCTTTTATAATCTTACTCAGTTCCCACCTCATTTTAAAAACGTCTTTTCTCTAGCAAAGATTAAGTTCATAGCTGTGAATGGCTCAAGATTGGCTAAACTGCGGAAACAAGGTTGTCTGAATTTCCTGATCCTAAAAATCTTTACAGGTAAGAATGTCTGAAGGATACACAGACACCTGTTGAAGAGTTATTATAGCTATGTGTTAATGCTGCATGTACGTGGCCAACTGAGTGATCAAAGGAGTCTGTTTTCAAAAAGAATCTATTATTTTGCCATTGGCTTCTCTTACTACAGCCAGTTAAGAGATTAGATTATTGACCTCTATCATTGTGTTCCCTTGTATCACCTAAGCAATATAGCCTCTTTGTTTAGTCTCTTGAGTGCTAAAGGTCAGGAGAGTTGGTGGGACTTAGTAGTCACCAGGGAATCAGGTAGAGCTACTACAAGAGTGAGTCTTCCTGCCTCTGGCTTATTATATGTGATAATTTCTATGTCTTCCACTATACCTGCAGCAATATTTTCTATTATTTTCTTACGCTTTATATGCAGTGACCTCTTCACAGGGCTTCATTGTGTACAGCTGTCACTACAGCTAAATCCTGTTGTCTCTGGATTACCTCAGTGCTTTGATCTGTCAGTGAAGGTAAGTGCATAATATGTTTGGTACTGTAAGTAATGATATTCACAGCCTCTCAAGGCAAGAGGAGACATAACTTCATTCAACAGAACAACAAAATTAGGTCACCATGCTAGTTTTGCTTTTATGTCACTTTAGCTATTTCCCTTCACTAGTATACTTCACCCTCCTTTGTAATAAACATCCTTCAAGTGTGAACAGCAGCAACTGTTGGAAATAATTATTTTCTTCACTTAGATGGAGTTCAGTTTTGTCAGAGTGGAAGTTGCTGCTGTACACTTAAGAAAATAATTTAAAATCATTTGATATCCTGATTGTGGGTATGCTGAGTGCTACAGTAGGCCCTGCATTCTCCTTTAATTTCATTACAACTAAAGTGCAAGAAAACTGCACAGCTTTTACAGAGGTAGTTTCTGCTGACAATCCTGTGACACTGCCCATGAAAGACAGTGTAAAGAAAAACAAACTGTGTGTGGGATAAACAAAGGGATCACACAAAACGTAATTTCTCATAGCTTGGAGATTTTGTAACCAGAAGACATGTCTTTCATGTGCCATGGAAACTTCAAAGCAGAGTGGTATAACATAATACAACTTGTAATGGTTCTGCAAAGATAAGACCTATACTTTTTTTTTCTAATTGAGCCCAAATAGTTGTGTTGACATTAGTATGTTACTGAAGTGAGAACAAGATTGCATTTGATAGTGACATAAATTTTCTTCTTCTCCCACAGTCTATAAAATTAGTATTTGATATCAAACCTCTAAGAGTCAGTGATGGCTTTCCTGTTCCTTTGGTACACTTTGAATTACACTCAGCAAAAGAAACTGTGAAATTAAATTTAAAAAATTAAAATGCTCATTTCTCAAAATCATAGACAATTGCAGACAAACAATTTTATCAGTATATAAAGAAATTAAGGTAATTTTTTCTCATTAGTTCTACTAAGGCTGTTAGTTCTGTATTGTCATAGTAATTATCTTCTAGTTCTTGTTATTAACACTTTTTTTATTATTTTTACTTCTTCTTTTTCTTACTACTGCAGAGATTGCATGACTATGTAATAGTGTTGCCATAGTGAATGTTGTCTGATATCAAGGGAGTGACAATCAGGAGGAGTTATGAAACTAAATGATGTGCTGTTCATATCGTTCATCAAAACAATTATTACTAGGTAGACATGATGGTATGTGCTGGAAGTTTGACTGCGAAATGAAAATAATTCTGTCCCTTTGTTTTTGTATTATAACTGGATATATATATATTTTAACTAGGAAAACCAGCTTTTTAGCATTCTACAGTATTCTCGGCTTCTTTTCAGCTACATTCATGCTGTCACACCGATCTAGTTAAACTGTGTAAGTGATAGTCTAATTAGCAGACAGCACTAGGCCACTTATGTCAATTGACATTTATTAGCCGAGGGAAGGCAGGAGAGCCATAGTCAGCTTTCATCCCTCTGGGGGAATCAGCCGGCCATGGTCCATCTCCCATCTAGGCACAATAGAATAAAAACTGAGTGAAAAGGTGGAATTGGTTGTGGTGCTTAGTTTTGAATACCTGAAGTGAAATGTGCAAACTAACTGTGGGTATAATACTGATGCCTAGGAGGACTTCTGTTTTCCTGGGTAACAAGATTGATGTTGGAGGATTGAAGAGAAAAAGAAGCTATGTCTTAAAAACTCATAAGCAAGGGCTTACATTCACTCTAGAGGCATTTTCTGCAAGAACTCTGTTTGCCTGACCATAGTGCAATCATTCTTTCAGAAAATAGTGCCAGATATCAATGGTAAGGGTTCCACTGATTTTGGTGAAAAATGGAAAACTGAAGATGAAATGTGGAACCAACAAAGTTGTGGCAATTGATAAGTCAAAAAATTGTGCCTGCCCATGGCAGGGATGTTGGAATTAGATGATCTTTAAGGTCCCTTCCAAACTGACAATTCTATGATTTCGTGAAGTGGAAGATAGGGACACATTCTATGATCTCAGCTCCTTTTCTGGAAAGGGAAGATCTCATCATCTTCATTCTACATTGCAACTTACAGTACCTTTACATAAAATAATACGTGCAGTATTTAGGAAGGGTTATAACCCTTTCAGTATATTCCAATATTTCAGTAGAGAAACCTAATTCTCGTCTCACTTCTTGTATTCAGTGCATAAAAGAAAACAGCATGTATGGTTTTGCATTGCTATTAATCATTTAGGCAGAAGGAAAACAAAAAATGCAGGAAAAGACAGAAAAAGGAGTTATTTCCTTCCCTCACAGTAATATACCTGCAGACTTCACAGTTTTTGCAATTCATACTTTCCTAGTGTTTCTGCAGCAAATTCACTATAATGTTACCCAGAGTCCATATGATTGCAAATCTAAGTAGGGCTCCATTCTCTTCTTGAGTTACTGATTAGATGTTAATTTTTTTTAGTAATGTGGAAATTATTAACCTCTGATGTTGACAGATCTTATCCTCAGTTTGACTATGTATACAGTAAAATTTTCTTTCGCTATGTTTGATCAGTTCACATTAGCGACTTGAAACAATCGATATCACACTGTGTTTAAAATTATCTTTTAAGGGACACAAAGTAGTCAGGTGGAAAAAATCTCAAGAGACCAGCATGAAACTAATAAGATTTACTAATAGCTTTTGCTTTCATAATTTGAAGGGAAACCAAAGAGTAGACACTGAATAGCTAGACTCTTAATTGGATATTGATCTAAACAAATATTCTCTTTCTACGTGGCTGTTAAAATCAGCTATTGCCATTTGTTAGGACACATTATATTTATCCTTATTTCTGTAGAAGTGGTACTGTTATTCTAAGTTACATAAAGATGCATTAGCAGTACACTTTTAATAGACCTATTAAATTCATTTCGCTTTTACTCAGAATTTGAGCATAGGCTGAGTATTGTATACATCTGTAGAAAGAAAAGTATTGAAAATTATCACCATTTATGCTACTATTTATTTTGTTAATTTGCATGGAACTGTGGTTTATGGAGGACTTGTGGTTTACCCACTTTTCAGTGTCTTATATGTGGTTTAATACAATTTATCCTTCAGCTTTGCTAGAGATTCTGTTTTCGTTGGCATTTTCTGGTTTAGATTTTGCTTGCTTGCTTGATTTTTCACTGTTGTAGAATTATTCCAGAAGTTGTATATCACTCTTTTTCCAGACAGACTCCTTTCAAGTTAAAATGATATCACTCTTTTTCCAGACAGACTCCTTTCAAGTTAAAATGATATAGTCACACAGCAGGGCTGTGCAAAGCAGACAGAACACACACAGGTCACACCAGTGACCTTTTTTTATTCCTTTGCCAAGTTTCTTACCAATTAAAGAAACAACAAAAAAAAATCCCGAACCCCTAAAGGCTCTTGAATTAAACAAATTACTTCCTAGAAAGATTAATGTAATGTGATGATAAATACAAATCTTTATGGATTTGGTTTTGGTTCTTTGTGATATAAATCAAGATGGCATCTTTCAAATCAAACTTATGTAATAATTTGGAGTTTTGTGATTGATTCTTATTCTGACCTACTCACACCCGCTTTTATTTATTTATGAAAGTGTTTAGAACAAAGACATGCTATTTTCGAAGGTAAAATAGCATAGGAGTACAGTAGATGCAGTTATATCTCTTTTGAGCAGAATTCTACAGGATAGCCTTGTCCTTTCGTTGAGGTTACACCATTATAAGGCTCCTTTAGCAGTGTAGCACAGCCCCTAAACTATCTTTGTATTAAATTTAAAAGAAATTTTTAAAAAGCATCAAAAGTGATAGTTTGATTTTACTCAATAAGAAAATTAAATAAATGAGTAGTGATTGTATAAGTTCAGGAAGACTAAGAACTGGCTGCACCTTGAGCCTTGAGCTATGGAACTATTGACCCCAGATTAATTTGACAATAGCATATTAGGTTACTATGACTGCAAAAATTGCCTAGTGAAGCAAAAGTTATGGTTAAATTTGTCAATATTCAAAGTACTCATTCTGTTCTCAAACACCCATTTTTTATTAAACTGGAAGCAACTTAATTATATTTGAATCTCTTACTTTGCCATGAAATTTGTGAAATCTACCAGTGGGTTTGAAAGTGACTGAGGTTTAGAAAGAGTCACAAATGCCTGTACAGAATGAGTGACTGCATAAATCATCTCTCAAAAACTAGGCTAATAAAAAAGGTACTAGAAGCAATGTTCTGATGCTCTCCAGTATAATCCACAGCACTGTAAGAATAGACAAGAGTCTGGACTGAAGCAGCCACTCCTCAGTCTCTTGCCAAATGCTAAAGGCAGAGGAAGTATAAAATCTTCTGGGTTGTCTGAGAGAAAGAAAGCTTTTAGAGCTCAGGTTGGGAAATGAGCTAACTGTGCCAGGTGAATCCTGAGCAAATTTCTAGATAACTCTTTTGTGGCTAAAGCTCCTAATGGGGAAGACAGAGGCTGCTAGTGTGCTGGCCAGCATCTAGGTATGGCTGTGAAATGACATCCAGTTATGTTTCTGTTGTTGATGCACTGACTGAGAAATATTTTTCAGAATCACACAGACACTCTGATGTCTATCAGCAACATGAGCTGAGACAAGAGCCAGTCCTATCCCCATCTAGCTGTGTGGGAAGCAAAGGGTTGAAACTAGGAATGTGTTCCTATCTTCCACTGCAAAGCCAGCGTTGTGTCTGACGTAATTCCAGTTTATCAGTACACAAAGTGTAGACAGACCTTTGCAGCAACATCAAAAGGCAGCATCAAAACAGTAGTTTTTAAAAATCTTAGTGATTTTGTGTAATACTGAGGTTTTAGATATGTTATTTAGATATATTGAAGTATATAGGAGGAGGACAGAGCTGCATTCTGAGTTTGTTACAGTTGGGTTTTTTTTTCCTGCAATATATTACTCTGTTTGTGACTAAGATGAAGAAATACCTTTGTTCCAGAAATCCAATTCTGTATTTTTTTCATTCTGATCCCAGACTTTTTATATGATCATTATATTAAGCTTAAAATAATGGAATTTGCACAGCCTGCATAAAGACTTCAGAACTATTTATAAGTCTCATTTATTTATCCTCTGAATAGACATTTTCTTAAAATACAGGAACGTGAAAATATTAGCAGTGACAGTGATGGAAATTAGACTCTAAATTCTGGAGAAGACCTGAAGAGATCACTCAGTCTATCTCCTCATTCTGAGGCAGGTTTCCTAGTTTTAACTCTACTGCGTTATCTCATGGATGTCTAACTTGTTCTTAAAGACCTGGAGCACTCCTCAGTCTCCTCATTATCTTTTTTTTTACAGGAAAGCTTTTTTCCTAATATCATCCTATATTTTTACACTTTAGTCTTATTCGTTGTCTCTGTGGAAAGCAGTCTTATCTTTGCTCTTGAGGAAGCTTTCCATATTTTTTACTCTTATGTCATCCCTCTCTGGTCTTCTCCAACCAATGACTGTAACTAGTGAATCTTTCTTTGTAAATCACAAAAGCTGAGATTAACATAGTCTGTTGTGACCCCAGTTGTACATTTGTACAGTTGATTGTCTGAGTAGTTTGTTCTGCACTTGGCTCTACTTGTTGCTCCCAGATCTTATCTCAGGTTTTCTTGAATCAGCTTTCTTAACTCTGTTGCCCAGTGTGTGGTGACTCCCCAGTGGATTTAGCCTTCTAAATACACATATTTGAATTACTGCATCAAGCCATGCACAATCTCCTTATAAGATTACTATAAACTTATACAAATATATTACAATGTGATATACCTAACCATGGAGGATGATAATAAACTGGCTCATTGAAGTAGGGTTATTTGAATGGGAAGTCCAAATATAGTTTTTTCATTCTCCTAAAATGTTTTTTCTCTGAACTGGTTTGTTTCCCCCAGCTTACAGCTGTTCAAATACTGTGATGCATGTCAGTTGCCAGTAGTACTAGCTTGCTTGTGGAGCAGCCTGGGGACACTGGTGCTCAGGGAATCCTGTCTGTGTTTTGTTTTCCCCAAGTAGGTGCTGGGCCTAGAACTAGTTTGGTGTTGCCAGAGGATTCCTACCCTGCTGCAGTCCTTCTATATCTAGTTATGAAAACTCTAGAGCTGATTTTACAAGATAGACTGAAGACACAATTTCTGGATAGATGAGTAGCTGTAGATCATAATCCTGAGTGTTACAAATGAAGATCAGTGAATTATTTCTCAGTTTAAAGAACGGGAAACAAGTCTGGAATTCAGCTGTTAAAAAAAGAAAAAAGCAAGTGGTCTTCTGGCTGTTCTTTGTGTACCAGGATGTTTTGAGCCTTTGCAGAAAACAGGCTTTGAGTTCGCTCATTGTTATGTAGAATAAAGACTAAACAGGAGGAAGGACATATAATGAAACACAAAATATGAACATAGCCAGGACATTACATTAATATCCCAATTTAAATGCTTGTGAGAAAGAAACCATCTTTCCTATCATAAATAAGCCCTCCCTAGAATTTGTGATACTGAAAGAAAGGATCAGAGCAAAAGTATTTTGGAGTTCTGGGTCCATCTGCTGGTGAAATTACTATTTTGATTTTTTTATAGGGCAAGTCACGTGATATTAAAAAGCTGCAGACAACTTCATTACCCATGTAAACTGCCAGAATTACTAAAAGCAGTGGAATTACGTGAGTTCACAATATATGAGTTCAAATAGAATTATGTGAGTTCAAAATCCCGAACCAGCTTTGGTATGAAGTTTTCAGCAGCTATGATCCACCAGTACGAACTAGATCACCACCTCCATGCAGTGGGGATGTGCAGTTTCACAAGGAAAGGTTACAGTAGGCAAAAAAGCAGCATGAGAAGAAATCTTTACTGCTGTTTCCAGTCATGGTTTTGGCTATTTGCATGGCTTCAGAAGTGTCTTCTTGTTATTAGTTCCTGGGAAATACTTTGTCTTTTTCATATGTGAGGTAGAAAAAGGCATTTGTGCTCTTCTTTTAGCCACTTTCAAGTTATGATTTTTTGTGAAGACCAGTTTAAACTGAATGACTAAACAAGAAATTATAAGTAATCTGTTATCTCTCATTGGCACCTTATTCAGAAATATGCAGGAATAAGTCAAATGAATAATGGAGTACACAGGATACATGCGTATCGTATGATACATACATCAGCTTGATTTGAACTGACAAAATATCACCCATCATTAAAGTCTCCTTAGCCAAGTATATGATTAATGATTTAAGTTGGATAAAGATACATATAGTTACAAAGCCCTCTAGAAGATCTCTTTGGCATGCAGTAGAATTGTGAGACTTCCTCTGATGTGTTTTGGTTCAGAAAATATCAAGCCTACCTGATTTATCTTAAGGCACTTGAGAGAGAAGAGCTAGTAAAACAAACAGGATGGAAGTTTAAAAAGTGGCTTGGTCAGTTACACATACAATTCTTTCAGATTCTACTTCTTTGCTGCTCTAACTCATTATTTTATTGAACATTTCTGCCACAAAGTGTTTTACACAAAGACTATTGCATAGCACCCTCAGTTCTCGCTGCCCTTACCCTATGGCCAAGGCATCACAACTGATTGTTATGATTAATTTTTGGTTTCGTATTGAAACTGTTAGAATAACTCAACATACAAACCCTTCAAGTCAAGCCTCATTTCCAATTAAAAGACAAATGAAGATTAGAAAGTTCTTGTAACTTTGGAGAGGAATTAACCTTTAAAAGTCAACTTGAAGTACTACACAGAGGAAAGCCAATAACGGGAGGACTCCTTTTTCAGCATTGGATCAAGGCACCAAAGGGTTTTCCATGCTTTTATTTAATAATGAAAAATGTTTCTCAAGTGAAGAGACTGCTTTCCAAACTTATGTCAGTGTATTTGTACATTCCTTGATGATCCTGCTCATCATGATTGGATGACCAGAATTAGTGAATATAAAACCCAAACAAACAAAATAAAACACAAACCCCACTCCGTCTCTCTACAGATATCCACTGTAGGGAGCTAAATGCTTTAAACAGATCAACTTATAATGAAATATGGCTCAGGAAAAAAACTCAGCCAAGGATCACAAGTTTAGATTATGCTCTTCTAAAGAAAGGAAATTCTTACGAAATGTAATGCATTTTTTTGGTTCTTAACAACTTATGGAATCATGCCTAGGAATAAACACAGCCAAATTGTGTTAAGCCATATCTACTACTACTACTCAGCAAGTTGTAGGATCCCATTTAATCAGGAGGACATGCAAGAAGGCTGTTCAACAGATTGTCTTGAATTTGATAGATTAGCCACCACAGACATTTAAAACCAGAAGTATGCACAGAGTATATCTATTAAAATGTCTGTGCAAAGCAAGGAAAACTTTATTAAAAAATTATAGATTACATACATTTCCAGATATTGCTTGCAAGTTAAATAATAGCTGTAAATTATATCCAGGGGAAATAAATTAAATATATTCCATAGTTAAAATGGCTGTCACATGAACTTTAGAGATGGAACTTGGGACATATCAGGTGTGCAGATTCACTCTTGAATTATTGTTCTTATACTCTATTAGGTCTCTGCTGTTCTTGTTGGTATAAAACTATATATATGTAAAAATATATATATATTTTATATATACTTATATATATAATAAAAAAAACCCCTTCTGCTGATCATTTAGTATAACGTTACTCCTTAATTGAGCTGGAAGCCCTAAGTCATGAATGTCTTTGTTAAAGTATTTGGATACCTGAAGTTAGCTTTATGAGATGTAGAGTTTTGTGAAGATTCTAGCAAGAAATTATCTTTTATATCAATGCAAAATCAGTGTGGTGGTTGAAACATATCTGCGTATATACCTTTGAGTCATTGTTCTTTCAGACCATCAAGGTGGTTTGAGCCTTGCCATTGATTTTAGTTTTGATAGAAGTTGTTTGGGTTTTTTTAATGAAGTTTCTGAACATGGTGGTTGTTTACTTCATGTTTAATTCAAACATAAAGCCAATTTCTAAACCTTTAATCATTTACATGTTTCACTGGAAGTCCTTCCTATAAGTCATTACTTTGGAAAATACCCTGGATACAGTGTGATGGGGTGGCTGCTTTTTAATCCTCCCTCCCCCTATATGGTATTTAGGCAATTACATTTCATATACAGCTGCTGTATCAATTTTCAAATGTATCTGAAGTTGGGGAATCTGAAAACTTTTTTTCCCTGGCAGTGCCTTTCTGTCTAGAACCCTGTGCATTTTTGTAATCCATCCTTTGGAGTAAATATGATAATGTCTTAACCTTCTAAATTATGGGTAATGTGACATATAGTAGAGATATGAGATAAATCTAAGTTTATAATCAGTGGGAATTTACTGAAGTGAATATAAATTCTATTGAAATCTAGCAAATATTATATGTTATCGTGAAGGCAGGTTAGATTAGATTCTCAGGTGTGCTCCCTCAGAATCCTTATCAATGCCAAAAGTTGTACGAAGAATAATAGTGGCTGAAGTTAGAAGTTTTACAGCAGACACAACTGAATTCTCAGGTTTTTTACTCATCAGAGACCTCTTTTAAGAATTGAAAATAACCAACATTGATAAACAAGTAAATATCTTTACACTGTTAGCCATATTTCTATCTCAATGAATTATTAATTTTTTGATAATAAATTGAGGTACAAATAGTGAGGTTTTATTTTCAAATGGAAAAATCACTGTAGTAGAAATAAAGATGACAAACAGGCTAATGACAGAATTCAGCATTTAGGAACATGTTTATTCTTGTAAACAAAATGGACTGGTAATTTTAAACAACAAATTCATCATTATGGAAAGGCACTGAGTGAAGCATAACCATCCCTAACTGATATCTTTTCTAAAAATGTGTAAAATGGGCACATTCCTTTAGCTCTGTGGCAAGGATCTGTTGTAATGAATCAATAAGTATTAATGTATCCTACTTTACCAGAGAACTTGAATTGTACAAGGTTCTCCACAAGTGAGAACAGTGAAGTGGAAGGGATGTTGTACTCTACGTTCTGAGCTTTCCAGTCTTGATTACACTGGAGCTGCAGTACTTCATTTTTGTTAAGAATTGGCTGTGTTTTACTCTTTTAATGCAGCAGTAAAACATATGCTGATTCTTTTCCAAAGAGTCTAATAATGTTTTCTTCAGAAAAAAATAAACCTTTCCACACTTTTTCATCGTGTTACAGCCATATTATTTATTTTAGAAGGCGGTAACTACAGATTAACATTTCCAGTCTAAGTCATCTCTTGATGTTCCTATTGGAACATGGGCCCCAGTAGGGTACTGTCATGCTTTACCATGTACTGTAGTGAGTTTGTTGGCTTACTAGTGAAGAATTTAATGTTATTTCAATAGAAAGGGATTTATTTGCTCCTGAGCCCGCATTTTTAGAGGGTGGGCTACATTCTGGGGAAATACCACTTGCTTTCTCCTTATAAACTCCCCTCAAGCTATTCAGGCTGTCCTCTGAGAGAGACACGACTGAGTTAAAGGGACTTTTGATCTGCTCAATCTGGTTTTCCTTATGTATTTGAAATGTCCAAATTAATCTTGTGGGATAAGAAGAGGAAAAGCATTGTCAGCACCAGATAGGCCAATCACTTATTAAGAGCTGCTGCTTCTATTTTTATTTTACAGACTACAGTTCTCTTCAGTTCTTGAATAAAGAACACATCATTAAAAACAGTCTGCACAGATTGTTAGAGCAGGCTAACTTGAAAAATCTTTTGGCTTCTGCTGTTCTGTCCAAAAAGAGACTGACCCCTGGTTGGCCTGTAGCTACTGAAGGCATAATAGTGATTATTGTTCAGTGAGAAGAATATATGTGTAAATGAAGCTTGGCTTGTTCTCAAGAAAGTGGAGAACCTGAATGTCCTTACAGAAAAATGAGTAGCTGAGCATGCTCTTATACCAAACACTTTCAGAAGAAATAAGCAGTGGTCAAAATTATGTCTCCAGTATGTGTTATATACAATATGTCACTTAAAGAAGTTCAAACTGATCTGTGACCATTCTGTATTTTGCAGTGACTGCATGAAAACCTGATAAGAATAAGTTTGTGTGCCAAATGAAGTGAGCAGGCTTCATGCATTGTCAAAAAAAGTCACATTAAGCAAGTTTGGATATTTCTGGAAAGACTCCTCTTTTTCCTGTCATCTTTGGTGAATCCTGTCATCAGTGATTGGTGACTGCTCTATAATGATGCAAATTCAATAGCGCTGCCACATACACAACACTTGTCTACAGAAGTTCTGCAAAACCAGCTTGTTTCCAAATTGCTCAGAATTAGCATTTCTTCATGTTATTTGGTGAGATTTGAATTACCTTTCATTCTGTGTTTGAAATATATTTAGCTTTGTTCTTCCACCTTCCTTTCCAAATTTTGTAGATGGATAAATATAGATAGATCTAACTCTTTCCTGAGTTTTCTACATTGCAAGTGTCTTCTAATTATCATACCAAGCAAGGCTGCATTGTGATCTGTCTGCCAAACCTGATGGAGGCCTTCTGTCGCATCCTCATCTATTGGAAGTGACAAGTGGGATGCCTTATGTGCAAAAGACCTGATAATATCATGAAATACCATAGGAAGTGTCTTGTCTCTGAGGTAGATATATTTACTTTGGTTTTCTTCTTTTCATTCATGCTTATTTTAGGGTTATTTGAAAGGCACTAGTGAACTTTTTTTTTTTTCTTTCTTTCTTCCTCAGGGTGCTCAACTTCTCTTCAGCACAATCAAATCAGATCATACATTCTATCTTGAACAGCAGTAAAGACTAAACAGATATTTTTGTTGTAATGTCCATCATGGTTATCAGGAGACAAACTGTTATTTAGTATAATTAATGGAACATAATGCAAGTTTTTATGTAACTCCTTATTTTAGTTGTATACAAAATCCTTAAGGGGTTCTGACTGAAGTTCAGAGCTCTTATACATCAGTGTTTTCTGTACCTTGGTTCAGAGCATATAAATTATTTGTATTAACTTTAAAAGTTATGTTGAAGCAGAATTGGAAGCCTTCTACGATGATGTGTTTTTAAAGAGGAATTAAAAAGGCAAACTTCTAAACCTCTTTTTTTCTGTAAATGACCAATACTAATTCAGATAAAAAATGAAAGTATGGGCTAAACAAAATAATACTTCCATGAAATTTTGCTGTGTTTATGACTGCTGCTATTCACAAAAACTTTTTTTTATTTTGTGTTTTCTGTTTACTTGTTATTTTAGAAACTACTGATTATGTAAATTCTTCTAAAGCTAATTAAATCTTAAATGTATCTCTGAAACATACCCACATTTTATAGTAAGACTTTGTTGCATATCCTGAATTCATACGCTTATTATAGCGGTATTAAACTGTGACTGGAGATGACTCTTGATTGTCTCATTCCAGAAAAAAAAAATCCAAGCTAAATATTCATATCATTGATAGCTGCCTATGGGAAGTCTTGCCATATTAAATGTGATCTTTGGTTTAATTCCTTCTACTGTAGCATTAAAATTCATGAACATCTATGTAAACAGAAAGTTTCATTTCATCTTTCGTTAAAAATAACATAATGCATTCGAATAGCTGAAAACCTAATATCACATTAAATGTTTTAATGCATATATGCATTTACAGATATCTTCCACAAGTGGTTTTGTTTAGGATCCACACACAAATATTTTTTTTTTTTTAAATACAGACAACAGTTGAATATGGAAATACTGCAAAATAAAATGCACAGTAAAGGCAAAGGAGGGGATAAATTCATTAATAAATCATGTTTGACAGTTTAATTAATGAACATTAATTGCTTCTTTACATTAATTAAGCCTTCCATGCACTGTCTTTGTACTACTTGAAAAAGTTTTACTGGTAGATCCCAATGCTAATTTCTTATGTTATTAATACAAGATGCATAATGCATTTTATTCTGGATCCTAACTGGTTTTATCCAATATGTAAGTTTGTCAAACATCTAATATGGTGTTGACAGAGTTCCTACAAATAATTCCTCCCAGTGGGCTCTTGTTTTAGGAGCATACAAAACAAAAGCATAGGAATTAAAATACAGCAGGAATCTGAGGAGTTTTTTCTCTCTAGGGATTTGCTGTAAGTGTAGATCTTCTCTGTAGTTGCTACATGTGACACTTGATGCTTCTGTTTCTAAGGGCTTGTCTGGTTGGAGATCCTTAGCTATGTCATGTTAATTTTATTGAGGTGTTAAATTAATGAGCATCAAGAAAACTTGTCCGGATACTCTCACTGAGGAAAAAGACTTCAGGAGAACTGAGATGTAAAGATTCAAGTCTATATGACTTTTGAGGGAAGCATGTATTTGATTTTTGTTTCATGTGCTGTGATGTATTCAGCACTTTATGCTTCCAGGTGAATTGAAAAAATTTTCTGCTTTGACAGACCTTCCTGGTACAGGGAGTAGTTCTGTTGAAATGCATGACACTGACTAGATGGAAATATTAGCAGGAGAAGAGAAAAGGGTCTGGTTTTCTGTTATGGCCAAGAGACAGGATCATGCTATCTTTGATAATTATCTGCAGCAGTTAGTGCAGGAAGAAATGGTCTCATCAACTGAGGAGTTTTGTCTGACTTTCAGGGCAACAGGAGGCAGTGTTGAGTGCTTTTTTAAAATCCCATTCCTAGTGACTCATGGTTTGCCTTTTCAGAATGAGTAAACAGCTGTATTTATCTTCTATCTCTGCTTCTAAATTACTCTCTTCCCTGAAGTGCAACTCCAGTTGTAGTGCCACTTTCCTATGAATCTGGACCTGGTTTTTCATTTATAAATAAAAATAATGAGGTGTAACTGGTGTTTAAGGCATCTCTAAGGAAACATTCCATAGGTCAGTATTGCAGAAACATGTTATATGAATCCTTTCAGTTTCCCACAGCCCAGAATTCTACTACTACACTGATTTTAGGATAATTTTTGATACTTTTTGATGCGTCAAGTTGAACCCTCTGTTCAGAATCCATCTCTCATTTATGTATGCCTCCAAATGCAGAAGCTCCTTCTTTTGAGGGGCTTTAATAGGAAGTTGATTTAACTATATTAGAAGGAAGTCAAGCATTCCAGATTCCTGACTCTCTTAACTGAGTCAGAGACTTCCACACCACAGAACAGTGACAAGTGTACTGCAGATTAGAGACACAACATTATTGTTAACAGGACTTGTACATTAAATCCACTGTGTGCAATTATTGTACTAATAAAATGCATTACTTGGAGTTTTAAATCCTTAATCTAGAAATTCAATTAATTTCCAGGGAACCCAATTTTGAAATACAAGAACTTTGCTCATCTTCTGTCACCTTGTAAAGCATCAGCATCTCGCACTGTGGTAGAATATATTGTGTATACAAACATGCCATGAAAATCTTGGCTTCAGGTCCGTGTTTGTAATTTCTAAAGTAGGAGCATAGCCTTCTTTAAAGACAGAGTGCAAAATAGAAGTTCCAAACCCATGCATTGCCTACAAGCACCCCAGCTTCCACCACATCCTGTTTTATCTCGGAAAGTCTGTCTGTACTCCATCCTCCATTCATTTTATGTACAGACTCTTTTCCTGAAATTTCACTCTTCTAAATGCATGTTTTCATCAGTGTTGTCTTATTTTGCACCAATAAATTTATTTTAATTTTTACATAATAACTCTTTTTTTTTTTTATTGTTTTAATCCATTGCTCATACATCTGCACAAAACACATGAAATACAGTATATTGTTCACTGAAAAGACACCCACGGAATTATAAATATTGCTGAACCAGAACCCAAAATAGAGCAGTTCAAGCTGACTGTGTTTTAGATAATTGTATTAGAATCAACTCTACTCTGTAATCATTTTACTAGGGATGAAAGTTCTAAATATATACAAAGCAAAATGCTTATTACAGTTAAAGAATTCTAATGACTAGAACATGTGAGAAAATGCTTATATTTGAATCAGAGAAGAAAGGCAGGCAGGCAGATTTCTTTTAACATATGAGAAGTAAAATATTTTAGACATTTAAATAAAACAACTTTCTAAGCTTTTTTATCTAACGTATAAATACGTTTGAGTACTAGTTTTAGTTTCAATGTGAGAAGATGGAAGGATGGACAAAAAGCTCCTGAATGCTTTATTAGCTGCCTGCTATTCTTGGAATGGTAATCAATAAAAAATATTTCTCATAAAATAAATTCAATATTTCACCAGTAAGAATCGATTATATTTTTTCTCATGACTGACCTTAATAACTCACAAACTCTGAAGGCACTTGTGATGTTATGAAACTTTAATACTTATGAAAGAAGTATAATAATCACCCTTTGCTGTTGAGATATTCTGTAGAACATGTATTAAGTCAGTAAAAAAGGCATGAATTCTGTGATTTCACTCCTTGGCGAGTTTACTATGCCTAAAAACCCGAGATACTGGGTTTCACTTAGCTTCTACCTCAGGATAAGGCAATGAGAGCATTAAATAACTGAAGTAAAATTACAGAATCCTTCTTGTAGTGAAGATCATGTCATAGCTGCGTGATAACATTTAGAAAGGAATATTTAAGGACACTGCTGGACCTGTATTACCTTCTGCTCAGAAGAATAATGTGATACCACACTTACAGTTATTCAGGAGATTTCCTGCCTGATTACTTTTAGTTTCAGAGTGGCCAACGTTATGTGTTGCTCTGTCTCACAAGAACAAGAGTCTTCTGGGAATATCTGGGCATGTTCCCAGATGGTGATATATGCTTTGTGATACTTGTATAGTAACACTGTGCTCCTAAACAACATTTGGCATATATCAGAATGATATTCAGGATAAAGGTTATTTTGATCTCAGAGTGCAGGATACAATAAAGATCAGTGCATAGACATAATTACATTTTTGTTTTCTAGTTGCTGTTGATTGAATGCGGTTTTCTGGCAGTTCATACAAAAGCCACCAGATCGTGCCCTGAAACTTCAGGAAGACAAGAGGACAAGGATCGTGGCAAAGATGAGTATGAGTCATTAGCTTACTAAATTTGTAGCACTGTTGAACTGGAGAGAGTCTTAAAAACAATAGTTCATTGTAGCTAAAATAAAGCTTAAATTATTAGTAAGATATTTAACAAGAATGGGCACAGATGCTGGACAAAATGTGGAAAACAGTGCAGTATGCTGTTGATAGATGTCACGGTTTAGTGTCAGGGTGGCCCCTTAGACCTATAACAGATGCTCTCTGTTAACCCCCCTCCCTCCCCAAAGGGGAAGAGAAAGGGGATAAGGGAAAGAGACTTAGCAATTAGAAAAGGAAACTAGAACAGCTTTAATGAAAAGGAAATTAATAATAGTAAAAATGGAATATATACAAATACATACAAAACCAGTATGGAACCCAACCCCCCTGATGGTAATTACATCACCATCCCCACTGATGCTGTGAAGCAGGCACTGGGAGAGCCCCAGACTGGTCTCCGCAGCAGACGGGAGCTGTGTTCAGGAGCTGGATTCTGGTACCGGGTTCAGGAACACACTGACTGGGATCGAAAGTGGAACAGACAGAGGCCTCCTCAGATGCTCTGAGGAAGGAACCAAAAGAGGACCCGAGCCAAGCCAAGCAAAGCTGGCAAAGCAGGCCAAGAGGGAGTAAGAGTCCAGACACCCTTCCGACCCTCAGCTCTAAGCCGAATATGACATATATGGGATGGAATCCCTTGTTGGTCAGTTTGGGGTCACCTGTCCTGTCCGCTCCTCCCTGCAGGTGCAGTCTCTCACTTTCTGCACCCCCCAAGGTCGTGCATAAGATCCAGCAGTGGCCTTGGTCTGCATAACGATCCTTCGTATTAACTCTAAACCTGGGGTGTTATCACTGCCAGCAGCAGACACCACCTGTGAGAACAGGCTGCTACCTTCAAAAGTGCAGTTAGTTATAAGAACTGAGCTGAGAAGTAAAATTACTGAACACAGTTAGTTCTGTTCTTGCTCAAACCAGGACAATAGATCTGATCATGGCTTTGGGGCTGTAATGAAAGTTGTTGAAAGTCACAATAAAATATCAAGCTTTGATAACAAGGGTGATAGCTGTTTAGAATCCGAGAGGCCATTCATGTACTTAATGCCCAATATCTATCTTTCATATAAACCATTCTGCCTCACATACCTAACAAAACACATAACAAAAATTCAAAAAGGTAGGACTTCCAATCTAATTTGAAGTGTTTTATTTTTGCTTTCACCTACAGAAATGAGAAAGTCTGCTTTCTTTAGTTAAAGTAGAACTAAGCCTGCACAGAAAAGATTTTGCTTTACACATAATGAGTTTTACTGAACTGAGGCAGAACACTTGTTTGAGATCAACCTCTTTAGGATGAAACCCTAACCAATTCCCAATGCATACATAGCCATACATTGTATTGTGTCTAACAGCCTGAACAATGATAATCCATATGAGCATTCCCCATACACGTTCCTTGTTATATTCATTTTCACCTTGAACTATTAAATTGTATTTTTCAGAAGAGGGGTAACATGATTTCACATCTCCTAGAATCTGTCAATGCATTGTAGAAGAACAGATTTGTAGAGGTGGCCACACGATTTAAATTTTATTTCTCCTGTAACCTGGGAGTGGAGTGCAGTAAAGTAGAGCTTAAATGCTTCAGAAATGTCCTCTAACAGCACTTTAAAATTCTTCTTCTAGGAACCTGACAAAAAAAGGTCACAAATACAAAAACTAAAAAACTCAACTATTTTCATGAGTTTTAAACAATAAGTCTCAGGCTCACAGTTTTCAGAAAATGTCAAATTCCATTTCAACATTAAAATGAGTTTCAAACCCTGCTATGCTTAGTAGCAGTTAAAAACGAAACCAAAAATCATACTTGTACCTAGGACATATTTTATACCTTTGCATGTCCTCATAGTCAGGTGAGTTCCATATCCTGTTGCTGCACTTGCTGACAAAAGCTGTTAATAGGAGCTGGGGTACATTGTACTTTAAAAATCAGTTTGTCCTTTTGGTGCCTAACTAGCAGAAAGATTCTTTAGGACAGAAGTATGTTAAAGGCAGAATTATCTCTCCTAAACATCTCAACAAAAGTCTGTGACTCTAGGGCTATATGCTTGCTCCTTTCTCCTAATGACAATTTCATTCTTTACCTTACCTTATAAGAATATGCGAAGCACTGGGAAATTATTTGTAAGATTGAAATCAGATTTATAAAGATTAGATGAACATAAAAGCTCAACTGATTTGTTTTTGAAATTGTTGATTCAGAGCTGGGAACCCTTTTATGTTCATCAAGACAAATTTTATTTTTGCCTCAAGACTTTGAATCTCTGCTTGCCAAATATACTTTCATTGTTTAATTTCGTCTTGGTTTTGAAATTTTAATAATTTCTATTAAATAGAAATTCTGAGGTTTTTAAGCTTCCATTTGAAAATGCACTCTGAGTTTTTCCAGCTGTGATAATAGCTTTCTATATTTGAAGTAGGGCAATATATTGCTCATGTTTAAACCAGGACTGCAGGGAGCTATCTACAGGGCAGCCGACTGAAATGACATTGCTAACCTGTGTACGACAGCACTGTCATTTTCCTTCCAGGGCATTACTTTCTTAATCTCACCAGTACAAGGTGTACTCTTTCTACTTACATAGTCCCTGGACACAAGATGCCATCCAGTTAATGGTTTCATGTCCTGTTCTGTATTTAGGTTTTGTAAGTGCTTACAGCACCCTATGAAATGAATTACTATCAATATTCTTTCATAATAAATACAGATCTATACCTTCACAGACTTTATGAGCAAAATCCAAATGCAATTAAAGGAGTATTTAACAACATACTACTCCTTTTTGTAACCAGGTAACTAAGAAACTTAGAAAAGGCTAGTTAAGATACAACAAAATAAGAGAACATTCCTTTTGCAATAGTAAGTGAAGTTTTCTCTATAAAATAAAATGAAGGCATTGTCAAGGGACATAGCCTCAAAAATGGCACATTTTTAAACTAATGCATTTTTCCCATGGTTTGATTCTGTCACCTTTTGTTTAGCTGGACACATTTATTATGTAGGCAGGTTTCTTTAGACTGTATAAGTAATGTGATAATGCTCAGAGGAGTCAATCTTCACTTGTGCTTTTACATATTCTTCTAGCAAGATGCAGCTTAGGCTCAGATCTTCTTTACAGTGTGTGTCACATCTGCACCTGCTGCAGTTCTAATGCAGAAACGTATGCTCTGCCATCTTAGCAGTCTGACCCTTTTCTGCTGCTATCTCTTTAATTATTATTATTTTCCTTTTTAAAGAACAGAGTTGTAGCATATAGAGCTTATTATGAGCTCTAGAAGACAACAGGTTCTATTGTGATGTTAGAAGGGAGAGAAAAATAGAATACAAAAGACAGAAAGCCAAAAATTTCTGAAATTCAACAGTGAAGATCACACTCCAGTGCTGAAAAGGACTTTTCACTCTCAACACAAGGCAATGCCTTTGAAATCCAGGAGCTAAATGAAGCATAGACTGGGGACATCCACCATTCTCTTCACAGCTGCTACTGCATCATGGAGAGTATTGCTAACACAATGGAAAAAGAAATTAACTGCCCCATCTGTGCAATGTAGATTGTGTTGTCTGCTCATGGTTGATTAGTGAGAGTAAATGGACTTGTGGTAATGTTAGGGTACAGTTCTGGAATGTGGAATACCCAGATTTGAGTCCCTCCTCTGGCCAATTAAGGGAAAAGCTTGTACTGTTATGTCAGTGTGCTTCAGAATTTCAGCCTTATTTCAATGCTCCTACACAGCTGCACTGCTTTCAGTGACCCAACTATGTGTTTGCCCTCACCAAGCCAAGTAGATTGGACCACTGAACTCACACCATGAGGCTATAGTTGCATTCACGCTTTAGCAGCCATGTGCCAGGGCTTGCTGAGAGTCTGACGTGCTTTTGAACTACTATGACTGATCCTTTTATTGTATGTATTTCAGCAAATTCCTTTTCTTGCCATTCATCATGTGTTCTACCCCAGAAGAACTTTGGAGGCTCTGGTCTTTCAGCATTTGTACTGCACTCATTAAATTACCTATAGATTTGATGTGGGAAAACAGAAGTCTGTATTTCATGAGTTCAGGAACCTTCAGCACTTTCAATTGACTTTTTTTCTGCTTCTTCCAAAAATCTTCCAAAAATATTGAGAGGATGGGAGGGGAGAGAGGGAAAGCATATTAGTTTTTATAGTTATATATAGAGCATATGTTGTTGTTGATTGATTTCACTCACCTGAAGGTACCCATTTCATTATTACTATTCTGTACAGTTTGATTTCCATTAAAATATTTGTATGTGTTTCATTTGGTGATGAATGAAAGAAAAGCCTGAACGCTGGAAAAAAAAAAAACCCAAAAAAAACCCACAGTCATTTTGTATGCAGTATTTACAGGGAGGATCGGTAAGAGGAGACATCCTTCACATACTATGGAAGCAGACAGTATTAAATGATCTTTTTCGACTTAAGGAGTTAGAGAAATCATGTGAAATCTTGAAGCCATGTCTGTGAATCACTGTAACTTTCTGATTTTACAGTGCAAAATTTGACTGAGTTGAGCCACGGGCAAGAGAAAGACTTGCCCTTGTTATTCTTCAACCAAAAGATCTTCTTCCTTCTGTATCAGCCACTGCCTTTGCTCTTTCTAACAAACATTATATTTTTGACATTTCCCTCTGTTAGGAACAAGACTGTAGGACTTTGCTTCCTCAAATACAGTTTCCATCTAAATACCACTGCTGGGTTGCTGCTCTTGGCTTCTAAACCACAGTCTAAAATTATAGTTTCAAATCTGTTCCTTTAAGCAACATGGTGTGTTACTTGCTTTGTGAGACTGGATAAAATATATATATACACATTAGAAAAGCATAATTTGCTTAAAGTCCAGTTGAATGAGTTGATCGCAATTGTTTAAGTTTTCAGCTAAAGCTCTGCTGAAGTCACTTTTTGTGTTTTAAAAATCAAGCATCTACTTAATGAAAAAGTAATAGAACAAATTAGAATGGAAATGAATTGGATTTTTTGGGTCTGAAAAAAACTTCCCAAGCTGAAAGCACGGTGTCTCTAGGGCAAATCGGGTTAAGACAAGTCTTTTGTAGTTGTCTACTAATCATTTGGAACTTGTTCTTTGAGTGAGTTTAAGAAGAAGAATCAAGAATAATTTTCTCTGGATTATGTGATTAAAAAGATCAAAGAGTTCATTATTGCTTTAAATAAATGCTAGCAAGTTCTATTATCCTGCATGCAAAGAGAACAGGTCTCCAGTTATCTCCCACCATTTCAAGACTTACCAAAAAGTGCCCTGTGCACTTTAATGAGTTATATATCAAAGTCTTTTCCCTCTAGGAGGCCAAAAAAAGGGCAAAGGAGTGCACTTTGCTCTCAGCTATGCCAATGATGACTTAGTGAAAGCTCTATCTAGGGACAGAATTGAAGCCATGAGGACATGGAACCTCTTGACACTTGAGATTCTTTTATTTTGCTTGTGCTACTCCCTTGAACATAGAAGACTGGCATTTTACCTGTTCATTTTTCTAACCCACTCAGTTGCCTGAGTCAAATCAGATTCCTGATTTTGATTCAGCTCATTGTGCTCACCAACAGCCATGAAGGGAAATTGCTGATGTTCTTGTTAGATGCTGAGAATGGAATGGACCCTCTTGGGTGGCTGTGACTTTAGACGGGACACTTGTAGCCCATGAGCTGTGTGAGCACCCACCTTAGCTTTGGGAATCACTCCAGGAATGTGCTTTTTTTCCTCCCTTCAGTTGTAATCTACAGAAATGGGGATTTTCTCCTTGAAGATTTGTTTATAACTGCCAAGTTGTTGATCTTACTGACATTTCAGCTGGACAAAACTTCTCAGAATTATTTTCTCTGTGGTGATTTATCTTAGATCACATAGGGTTATTCCAGGCTGTTGCAAGTTAAAGAAATGGAAATTAAGGTAAAGCTTCTATCTGCACTCTTTTTTTTAAATTTTTTTTCAAAAAGGAATTGATCTTAGTCAGGTTCCCCCACTTTATACAGTATATGAAGAGGTATTTCTAAGGCTGACTTACATTTAGAGAATGCAGAATTGTGAATTAATGCCTTTTTTACACTGCTGCTTTTCTAAGGAGTTTGTGACATTTCTTCACTTTTCTTTCTGAGTCCTTCTGATAATATTTATTTGAATCTGGGAGCCATTATTTTGAACATATGCAGAAAAATGGTGAGTTGATGACATGTTTTTTAACAAATAAGCCTGACTATTCCTAGTTCCATGTAATTTATCACTCCAGCTGCCACAATCTGATCTCTGCATTGCTAAAAACGTCAGATAAGATAATCAGTAGAGAAAGGCAGCCATCTCCAAAACCTGAGTCCAAGATCAAATCTGGTATTCTGTAGAAGTATATGGCAGATATAAAATAAATATTATTCTAGTCTGTTATAAAAATGAAAAAAAAAGCAGTGGAATGTGAATAGAGTGAAAAGTATTTCTTAAATGCAGCTGTAGAGTTACACTTTTGATAGCATTTGAATAGTTCTGAAGGCTAAGGGCCAGATTTTTAAAGTATTTATGAACTCTTTTCTTATTAAAACATTAACGATGCAATAATGTATCTCTTAGTCTGGAGGAAAGAAAAGGTCAATATATAAACCAGGGCATTAAATATCTTTCAAGGAGTCATCCTTTTGGTCAGTGCTCCCCGTACTATTTATATCTGAATCTATGATATATATTTAAAGACTAACAGAAAAACCCACCAGTGTCCTGTTTTGTTTTGAGTCTTTGGCTGAACCAAATAGATTCATAAAATTATGTATGTGGTTTGGTTTGTTTTTTTGTTTGTTCATTTTCAAAAAAAAAGGTGTACATGAGCATACGTGTTCTGCAATAATACAAAGTGGAAAGCCCACTCACTAAACTCTTAAAAAAAAAAAAAAAAAATCCCACCAAGGTTACTGTAATTTCAGGTGGACTTGAACCTAAAAAATTTTAATTTTCTTCTAACCTGAAGACTTATTTGTAATCATCACATTTTTCTTTGATAAAAGACCAATCAAAAAGTGTCACTGAAAGCAGAGACACTTTAAACTATTAATTTGTCTTTGTTTTTTATTACTTCTATTATTTCCATTAAAAAGTTAACAAATTCAAGAATAGCCATAATACCTTAGGAATAAAATAGATTTTTTCTGTCTTTTAGCTTTTTCATCCCATCTGTATAAATTATTTAAGCCAATGCTATCAGTTATTGCATCTGTATTTACTGACACTAGGTAGGATCATCATAATGAAAAGATTGATTTTACTGTGCCTTCCAATTTGGAAGATGGTACTTAGAGATGTACTAGGAATGTATTGACATTTTTGACATCTAAATTTATATTACTAAAATCAAGCTACACACACACACAGTTTTTAATTTTATGTTTTATCTGTGAGTTTAATTTTGCTGTTTTATCATCTTGCACTTGTGGTCTGATTTTTTTTTCTCTCAATTTCATGTAGTAAACTACATTTAGAGTATTAGCCTAGTTCCCAGTTATACCACTGGTTCACTTTGATTCCTAAAGAATTTGTGGAACTGACTTTTTCTCCTCTCTGCCTCTCTATGACCAGCTGCACTAGACCCTTATCTGCCTTGTCTGAGGCATTACTACTGGCAGGCTGCAGGCTTTAATTTAAAGTGCCTCCCAGGGCAATTTGCTAACATAGCTGAAATGATTTTCCTCAACAAAACAAAGTACTTGTTTCAATAGGGTGATCATGTCACTTAAAAAAAATGGGTCGAATTGTCTTGTTCAGAACTGCTGGGGCTTCAGTTCACAGTCTCAGTTACACATAGCTTTGATTAGACCTGGACAAAACGTTGATAAGGTGATTAGCCACTCTGTACATTTATGTGTTCAGACAGAAGTTGGAAGTTTTTGTTAAATGAGGAATGTAAAAGATTCAGATAAAGTGACCTTCCTGGGACTCAAAATCTGAAGTACCGTGGCACTTTCTGCAATAAAGAGAACATTTTCTTATAAAACTGTCATGTCCATTATATAAAGAAGAGTCAGTGTCCAGGGTTATGAAGGTACTCAGATAAATGTCCTGCCAATTACAGCAATACAAAGTAACCCAAATGAAAAATAAAAGCACTGAGAGTATAATCCATTGTCAATTATATGCTGCAAAACAATAGAAATATAAATACTTGTATTTCACAGACCGAGGAAAGGAAGTTTAGAAAAATTTTGGCCCAAGAACATGGTTAGTGTCTTGATAAAACTACCCTTTTATGCATGTCTATGTCAACACTAAAGTTCTAGACTCCAAGATGCCTTTTTCTGTCTGTATTAGACTGTGCTGCCTGCCCAAATTATGTTCTTCTACTGCTAAAACAGTTACTGTTCCAGCTGTACCACAAACTGTTCCTTTCTTTTTACACTAGTCTCTGTATCTCTTAAGGAGTCGTCATATATATGTTAATTAAGCATGCTTCTGAGTGCATCTTTGCTCTTTTTAGGCATCTAGCAGTTCTGAAAAATGAAACAATCCCTTGCTTTATTTGACGGAATAAGGAGCCAAAGGGCACATGCACCTTACATCATATACATTTAAACAAATGTATAATAAATACAATTAGCTTTTTCAGAATACATTTAATCCAGCTTGTGCACAATCCAGTGACTTCACAAAAATCACTTTTTATTCCATTAAGCTTAATATTTTTGAAAAAACCTTTTGAAATATGAACGAATTTTGCTGGTTTCTCAAAATGAATTTCTCTTTTTGTAATTTTTAGCAATAATTGACGTGTCTCTCCAGTCACTCAGAATTCTCATGAGAAGTCTTCTGTGTAAGTGTTTTCCTCAAATATGCATAAATTCAAAACTTCCCAGATTTTTCCTATCACCGATATTGAAATATTAAAAATATTGCAAAGTTTATGCATCTGTAATCTATCACGGTTCAATCCCTTGGATGTTTCCGGAAAGCAAATGTGTGCCCTCAGTGTCATGTGGCACAAAAATTGTACTGTCCTGAAGATCATTGTACAAATATATATACACATGTACACACACCTTTGGTTGCAGAGATAGTTTTAGTTAAGAAAGAGAGGCTAAATCAACTTGTGCATGGTAGTAGGAGGCAGCATTTTCTTAAATTCCCATATATTTGGTTGAATATTGTAGAAGTTACCAAAACCTAGGTAACTGTGAGTCACTTTTCCATCAAGACAGGTGATTTGGGTTCCAACTAAATTGGCGTCTTTAGAGATTTGACCAACATTTTGCATACTCTAAAATATTTGATCTAAACAGAAAGGACTTCTAAAAAAACCAAACAAACTCATGCAGTACAATGCAAGTGTTTTTTTTCTGCAGTTTGGTTGAGGTAGTTGCCTCTATACCTTAATCAGCTTTTCTGTCCTGCGATGATGACCTTGACTGTTTTGAGGATTGTGATCATTGTTGGAGGAGCTATGGGCTGTTAAAAGAGGCGCATTTTCAAAGAATTCAAAGGGAAGACCAAGATGAAATGGTGATTTGCACTACTAGAGATTATACAGGCAGTGAAAATCTATGTTATGTTCATTGAAATGTTACTGTCTGATCCCTCCCTCACATCTCCAGGGTAGCCTCAGCACTTTTATAGACATGTCTGAAAGTGCTGTTCTGACCAAGAGCTAAAAAGAAAAAACCCCAAATCCTGAGTAAAAGATGCCAAACTCTCCTTTCCTACAAGATGTGTAGAACCTATATAGTCTTCTATTTCTACTAAATTTGCCTCCCCCCCCCCCCCGCAAAACCTGTTTAAATTGGTGCAAGGCAATAATTCTTGGGTTCCCTCCCCAATATTTATGGTACAACATCTTGCCTTTTATACAGTGTAAGATCAGCTCAAATTAAACTGTTTGTTATTTCTGAAGATGTTACGCAGGGGATGCTAAATGTGAAAAAAAGTAAAGGTAAGAGGACATTATAAGATGTGAAAAAAAGAGCCTGCCACAGTGTGTGCAATTAGAACTTCAAACTGGAATCTGCTTGTGGAAACATCAGCCAAGAATCTGTGGCAGAGTTGTTGTAGAAGGGATTTTCTATGGTACAGTTAGAAGAGCTGCTCAGCCAGTTTTCTAGGGCAGTGTTAGAAACTAGTATAGTTTTGAGTTAAACAAAGAGGACATGGTGTAAATACATCCTAAGATTATGTATTTTATGCAAGCTTGATTGTGTATTTTAATTGTGCTATGATCATTAAACATATCTTCTTAGTATAATTTTATTTTTTAATTAAATCCAAATTCTTGGTATTAGACAAGAATTCTGATGTCACATTTACAGTTCATTAGATTTATAATTAAAATGTGCAACTAGACTAGAAAATTACAGACTATTTAATTTGGGAAAGCTTTTTATTTCATTCCTTCTGTAACAGGCTAGACTAGGTTTCTACAAATGAATTGTTAACAACTGCAAAAGCTCACTGCAACAGGAGGATTTCACTCTATTACTGACATGTTCATGGATATAAGGCTAATGCATAATGCATTTTAAAAATGCCTATAGCATGATTGTTACAGATGAGCCTCCACTTCAGTCTCACAGATTTTTAAAACAACACTGCAATGCAGAAAGAATAAAACAGTGAAGTACCAATGTTATATCAAAACTGCAGCAGTGTAAGTACAGTCTCATTTTTTTTTCTGACTACTTGTACTAATTCGGACAACGAAACAGGACAGAGCCCTGTGCTAACTTTTCCACGTTTGGTGACTGTTTATCCTAAGCCAAAACACATATGCTGCCCTAGTACTTCTACTCTAAAAGTAAAAATTCATAAATAAAAACAAGAAATAGGTGTTTGGGAAGGGTACCGGGGGGTGCATATTCTGCATAAGAGAAATGTTATCTTTAGAAAAGATACATGTGAGGAAAATTCAATACACTAAATTTCTAGACTGTTTTTTTAATCTCTTAGCAGAGACAGGATTGATAAAGAGCAGTGACAACATGTATATCTTGGGACTCCTTTGGTTCTCTTTTGTAACCCCTGAAGGACTGCAATCCTGACCACTAAAAATCATATTATGGAAGTACTTCAGTAACTAGATAACTAACAAAGGTCAGGAAAGTGTTTCTGTTTGGGGTATGTTCTCCACAGCGGGAAGGGGTTATGTTATACTTATTACAGTTATATGTTACAGGAGTCTTGTGTTTTGCCTTTGAAAGAACCTTTTCAAAGAACCTTTTCCAAAGAAACCCCTTGAAAAGAGTTCAGTTTCTAAATGGATTATATTTCCTTTCTTACCCTGAATTGCTGCTCACTGAAGTCCATAAAACAGGTGTTTATGATTCTGTGAAATAATATCTGGAGTAAATGTGCAAAACTTGCTTCTCACATAGCAAACTTTCAACCCAAACAATGATGTTTTTGTCATTCAAAAATGTGAAGCTACTCCTGGCTCTGTGTGCATATGATCTAGAGTTTGGTGCTGTTTGTTTGATGCACTGGTTTACTTTCTTGTTATCGTTGATCCCCAAATGTCATTTAAATGAATGTACAATTAGTCAGGAGCAAAGGCATAGGGGAGGGCTACAAACAGCAGTAAAATTTAATACTTCAGAAATGGTTAGTAGAGCAAAACATTTTCAAAGGTAACAAAAAGAAGAAGGATTGTCTTTCATCTAAAATGATGGAAGAGAAGGAGATAACCTGCTCTTTCAGAACCTGATGATGGAAGAGAGAGAGATGTCTTCTGCAGTGAAAAATGATGGTGAAGTTGTTTTCCATCTCTGTGCTACTTACTGCAGCTGACAAGCAGGTAGGGGAAGTGCTGCCATGAAGGCAGAAGGGGAAGACTTTTCTCCTAGGACTCACAAGAGACAAAAACCTGCAACCTGACAATTACTGTTATATCAAAACAATTTTTATTATATTAGTTGGTCTTTACAGTACATTTGTGCTGCAGGCACAGATTGGGTATTTGATACAAGATTCTAAACTTCTTTATTTACTTACGGCTTCATAACCTCTCCTTGCCAATAAGCTTATATTAATTACGTGTATATTACGTGTATATACTTACATGACTGCATATGTGGTTCTAAGTAGCTGATGAAAATAGGATCAGACCAGTGTTCCGTTACTTATCAATCACAGTAACTATATGGAGATACTGTATTTTTATGTTTGTATACTACCAAGCTGTGAAAAACTACCACACATCTCCTATGAAGACAGACTGAGAAAGTTGGGATTGTTCAGAGAGAAGGCTGTAGGGACACTGTATTGCAGCCTTTCAGTATTTGAAGGGGGTCTGCAAGAAATCTGGGGAAGGATTTTTTACAAGGGCTTGTAGTGATAGGACAAGGGGTAATGGCTTCAAACTGAAAGAGGGTAGATAGAAATTAGGAAGAAGTTCTTCACTCTGAGGATGGTGAGACACTGAAACAGATTTCCCAGGGAAGTTATGGAGGCTCCAACCCTAGATATGTTCAAGGCCAGGTTGGATGGGTCTTTGAGCAACCTGGTCTAGTGGGAGATGTCCCTGACAATGGCAGAGGGGTTAGAACAAGATGATCTTTAAGGTCCCTTCCAACCCAAACCACTCTATGATTCTATCATTATCTCTTTCTGACACAAGGATTTCAACATGTGACATTTTCATTGATGATTAATATAGGACTAATTAATAAGTTAATGTATATATGGTAATTATATTATTTTCAGATAAGTTTCTATACATTTGAATTTAAAAGTAGTTTTCAACATAAGGGATGTATTGAAAAGAGGACGTTTTAGGAATGAGAGCATTCCATGGCCACCTAAGATTTGAACATAAGTTTCCACCTTTCAAAATACAACTAATAACTGCCAGTTTTGTAAGTTCTTTTTCATTCTTTTATTAATAGACTTTGTAAAACCTTGTAAATATAATATCATGAAATTATGATCTTCAATCCTTTCACTAGAGTAAAAGGAATTAAAATGAACCCCATTAAAACAAAGTTCCTGTGTATGGTTTCAATGGTGTAACTTTGTTCTTGACACCATCAGGAAAAAAAATCCACCAGCCTGTCTTTTTTCCCCTGAAATGTGCTAAACACATGTTTAGCATGAATGTCTTTTAAATCTTTTTTTTCCTCTTAGTTTCAGCTATAAGTTATCAGTTCCTTGTAGACTCAAAATTAAACTTCTTATGTATAATTTTTTTTTTCAAGACAGGTGATGATAGGGAGAAAATGAAATGATGATACAGAAGCAAAACAAGTAAGTGCCACACCAAATGTGTAAACTGTATCACCAGCCTGTTTAATACGGACAGAAAGCCTTCTCATGTTTCAGCTTCATTTATGTGCTGGGAAATCAGAATATTGTTAAGATGATCAAGAGGTTGTATTTCTTCCTTCGTAAGTGCCTCTGCTTCAAAGATGAGGCAATTAGTTGCTAGTCATCTGGTTTTTATTCATTACAGATTTCTTTTCCCCTCTTTTTCCTTTTTGTTTATACTCACAACATCTCCTTTCTGTTTGTACTTTGAATACGCAACAGGTTAGCACTTTCTGTTTGTAGAAATGTAATTGTTTTGTTTGGTTGGGTTTTTTTTCAATTTCAACTTGGAGCAAAAAATGGAAATTCAGCTTTTTATGAAATATATATGTGACAAGCCCACTTCTAGTTTCAGTCTGCTTCAGTCTAGCTTTGGAACTTATTGGGTCACTTTTTGTACCCTCTGTCACCAATATTTGAAGTCCTAGTGAATGTTTCACTACAGGCTCTGCTACTGAAATACAACAAATACCTGATAATCAATGCACTTCTTAAATTAATTGCCTATTTGTGAGCATATTTTTTAAATACAATGGAAAATTAACCATAAAAAGATTATTATTATTCTGTTCTTGGATTTGAATATATGTTCAATAAAACAGGATAAATAAGAAAGTCCTGTAAAATGAACACTGCCCAGAAAATATTCTAAACCAGAATGATTTGAAAGAAGAATTTTAATTTCAATAGTCCATACATGGACTATTACAGACTAAAAAAAATTAACTCTTATCAGTTGCATGGTATGGATACTTTCTATGGTAAACATCAGGCACTTGAACTTCAGTTACTAATGACACTTTGTGACTTAATAGATGCAGTGTCTGTGTCCTGTCTGTCTCAATTACATATTTGAAAGACATTTTCAAGAAAGACTCTTGTAGTCCTGGAAAGCACTAAAAAAGCTCTCTTCCAAATACCATTTCTAAAATCCAGTGTGAGTAAATATCTGTGGCAGCTGTTGTCTTTTCCAATTTCACCCTCTCCTTGTCAGAATGTTGAATTTCATTATTTTTCTTAATGTTTAGATATACATTGTTCTCTCTAGTCCTCAGTAGTCACCTAGCAGCTTTGAGAAAGTGATTTTCAGTGAAAGACAAAGGCCAGCTTACAGAAATCTATCCTAAGACATGGAAAATGTAATTGACTCTATAAATAGAAAATTAAGTTTTGCTTTTGAAGTGGGAAGCGGTGGAACAGTTTCCAGTATTGAGACAGTTTTTATTTCTATGAGACAGGTCCTATTCCTCAAATTAATGTAATAAAAATATCAGTAACAAGACTGTGATTAGAGAAGGATTAACTCTCTAAATATTGATTGACATTTCTAATGGAAGTAATATTTGGACTATAAGTTGGAACACAAACACTTGTATAGGGAAAAGTGTGTGTTACTGTTGCTATTTTCAGTTTAAACATAATGATCCTGCTCTGTAGCACTCTGCCTGGCCTTTCCTATTTTTCACTGGGAACTCATAAATATTTAGTTTAGTTTCTATATTACCTGAGAATTTAAAATATATCCAGTAGTGTCACAAGCTTTACCTATGTATTAACTACTGCAAGAGAAGTTACAGGAGAAAATAATATATTTGGTATGATTGTAACAACAAATTTCAGTTTAGAGTAAGACTTTAGTGTCACTTACTGTCCATGTCTAATAGGAATAAGTCCAGAGAGGCCAGTAGAGTAGAGATAATTCAGAATATCTCAGAGAGTCTGGCTATTACTCAATTTGCTCTGTTAGCACATCCTATCATGACACTGGATGGAAAGTCACGCAGTGCCTGAGGATATGCCCAAAGCCTACAGGCTCTCACGCATGAGTATGTTTCAATGATACTTGCCACATTGATTGCAGTCAGAGCTCTTGACTCAGGAGTAGATAGAAAATAACCCCACTCCGCCTTCAACCTTCTGCCGACATGTTGCTTTCAAATATGGTCTGTGCAAAATCTAGGTTCAGCTTTTCAAGAATGCCTAGGCTGGTTATTAGGAGACACATTTTATAAAATATTGCAATATCTAGGGAAAAATCAAAACTGTGACATTTCTGAGTACAGGAATTGCCTATGTCCACTTCTTATTTACTGGATCAAGCCATGAAAGAAACATGAAAACAGAAGAACAAGTTATGCATTTCTTGTAGAGTCTGGATAGAGGATAAAAAGGAGAGTTACTATATAACAAAGCTGTGATTTTTGGTAAAATACAAGGTGACATACCTAAATTTGATTTACTGACATCATCAACATTTACAGTTTAGCGCTGTTTTATCTCTAAAAGAAAAAAATAGGCAAAAGAGATGTATGTAAAATTATCATGAAAACGTTATAATTGTAACTCATAACTGTAAAAACTTACATTGAGAAGAGTATTTTGAACTTAATTGATGTTTAAGTACCTTTTCACTTTTTTGAGTACTGTTGTTTAAAATCATTAGCCTAGCATTAAAGATAGAGAATATTTACCATGTTATTACAAGCTGTTTAATTTTCTTAGATGTACAGTGGATTAATAGATTACTAAAATAGGTTTAGAATGCATTTCCCCCCCTTTAGCTCAGATTGTTCTGATCTTTTCTGGTTTTGTCACAGTAATAGATAGATAAAACCATCTGTCATATGAAAATGATACTATGCACAAAGTATTCCTTTGATAAATATGGTGATAATTAAGTTTTCTCATTTATCTGGCAGGATTTTTGAAGAGGTGTTACAGAGCTTTGTCTGGTTAATCAATGTCTTTATCATTAGCAAGCAGTAATATTTCCTTTATTGTCTTTGTGTCATTTTCTTTCTTTCTTCCAATGACTATAGAGAAATGTGGAATACATTCAGAAATGTAAACCAGTTTACTCTGAAATCACTGCAGTTCTTCAAAAATAAGTAAACTTGGGTTTTCTTTCAAAATATACACCTATTTTAAAGTGTATTTTAAATTATAGTACCCTATATTAATGTCTAGATCTATTATAGGAAACCATATTAACTAGAGTTATAAAGAACAAGGAAACTGTTGTGTGTTTAAGAATTTAGTGTTAGATGGCAGGGAAAAGAGCAAAGACAATGAGTAGAAAAATGAAGAAAGAGGAGTAATTGAGAACAGGCTACTTCCTTTTTTATAGTTCTCTTTCCTGCATTTTGCTGTTATTGACCTGTGGGGTAACCTTAAAGTAGGAACAAAGTGTTCTGAATGACCTCATTACTACAGTTTAAGGAATTGTTGTTTCTCAGTTAAGGCTCAGTAACTGACTCTGTAATTCTCTAAGTTTATTTCAAGTGCAGAATGAACTATGTTAGCTCGAACCATGATAATTACGCCATAATTAATATTCATTATTTTAGGAGAGCTAGACAATCTCACTGTAAGAGAAGATGAATACGAAATGAATATACACAAACAGTGTATACTGGAAGCACTGGATACTCTATTTTGCCTTCCTACGTTGGTAGTTATTTCTACATGAAGTTCTTCAAAACTTGCTTGATAGCAATAGCTTTGTAAAGCACAAGAGTGGGATTGCAGAAAGGCCTGGTACCAAAATGAATAGAGACCCAGTTTAAAAATGCAAGATCTTTCTTCCATCCAAGTTCCTTCTTCCCATGCAGAACTTTCTATGACTGGAGCTTACAAGTCTAAAAAAACTTTATTTTGTCATTGATTTCTTTTCTAAAGTGGTTTACCCTTATTCATACTAATAATCTTATGAATTATTGCAACTGTACTCATGTCTAATTTAATTAATTATACCAGGATTATCTTTTTAAGTTTAAATGCATTTTCCTCTTCTTGAAACTGAGATTGACTCACAGTGACCTGGATGATTTAAAATTTTCCTTTTAATGGGTTTTAAACACTGAATTATAGTTAATGTTTCTTTTTTTCTAAGAGCAGAAAATTTTCTTACTAAGTATAAATAGGGTTTCATGTACCATATTATACAGTTTCAGCTGGACTTTTTTTTTTAGTGTAAAGTAGTTACAGTGCTAACCATGTACTGATGAAGTGCTACAAATGATCTTAACTGCAGTATTGGTTGAGGCTACTCCCAAGAGTAAAGACTGGATGGATCAGAAGGTATCGGCAGGGCCAAACCCCACATCTAAAGAGGGCCCTGGGCTGACAGCGTATCTGGCAGCAAGCCTTCCATAAACACTTTGCTGCATCCTTGCCGCTTGTCACTTTGGTGACCACAGTGATCTTGCTCCACAGCAAGACTTATCCTGCAATGAACCAAGAGAGTCATAGATTGTGTTCTTGTTTATTTGAAAATGGATCTAAGTTATTTTGGACCCCTATTTAACAAATTGCATGTTCTGTTTTGTGAATTTATGTCCACCATGAATACATTTTTATAAAGCTAAAACCCTAAAATGAGTCTAGCTACAAGCAGGAGATAAAAAGCTGTTTTTCTCTTCCTGCAGGTGTTTGAGTTAGGAAGCAAAACGCACATTTCCTACAGCGAGAAAAATCAAAGTGCCTGTATGAAAACAATGAACGGTACCTCTTCAAGTAAAATAAACAAGGCAACTTCTTATCTTTTTCATTTATAGTAGGAAGCTGCAAAGTTACTGCAGTTCCAATTATGTAGATGCAGCAGCTTTTTGAACATGAAAAATATCAAGATTACATATTGATCTGTTTCTTCTGGTTCATAACTTGCTTTCAGTCTTTTAGCTTAGATTTGTGTTAAAGTTTGCATTGGACAAAAAAGGGAGGGAAAGGGCAAACTTTTTGCTTTCATCATGCAAATATGCAGGTTTGCTCTGCTATCAGCAGGACAGCACATGAGAAATACTTTGAAAATTTGCTTTGCTTAAAGTTGGTTTGAGGTATATGGTTACATTCAGCAAGGAATACAGGTAAGGATGTATATGTAAGGGAAGTAGATGTATATGAAGGGAAGACGATTACATACAACTGATAGGGTGAGCTGTGTTTTTTCTCTACTGTTTACTGTTTGACTCTGGGGAAGAAACATGAGCGCATAACTGGTGTCCTTCAGATTAGTTCCCTGAACTTTCATGGGCAAGACCCCTTCTTTGCCTCTAATATGTAAATCTAAATGATATCATAACTTTGCCTGGAGAGCCAAGGCTCACTCCTGGTGTGTAGTACTTTCTAGTGTGGAAAAGTGCATTATCGCCCTACTTTCTGTGACTATTCTGTGAAGAATCAGCCCGTATAAAATTTGATTTGCTAAATGATTAAATTCTACTTTCTGGAAGAAAAACAGACAATTTGACTTAGGTTTACTTCTAAGACCTTGTGACAATTATCATCCTGTTTGATTTTAAAAAAAAAAAAAAAATTCATCTTTGGCAAAACACTTTGTCCTTTCAAAATTGCATATAGACTTATTTTGATGAAAGGAAACTATTTCTGTACAAACTAATGTTTACCTCTGAGAATTAGACTTTGCATTAGATGTTTTCTGGTCTTCAAAGATCCAAGACGGAGGTTTTATTTCTCAGGAGTAGCCGCTCCAAATTGTTGAAGCTGAGCATTCAAAAGCCAGATCTTATGCAGATATAAAGAGGGAGCAAGACAATACAGGAGAAGCAACTGAGCTCTATGAACATTTCCTTCTTACTCGTCTGATACAAATAATAATATTGATGGAGACATGAAAAAAATCATGGGACTCTACACTTTCCATTTTCTTCTTACTATGGTTACTGACTCCAAAAGTGGTGAATCTTAATTTCTTGTAAGCTTTTCCATAGCAAAGAGGTAAATAAATTTATCTTCTAGAATGATAGACTTGAAAAGCATGCACTTTTGCTTCTGTGGTATATTTTTGGAATATGATTTGCAATTATAATACTGCAAATGCATATGTGCTTTATATTCATTATTGATAAAACAATGTCTGTCCAAATTAAAGTAAAAATGAGTACTGCTTGAATAAGATGGACACCTTGAGAAATGGTGAAGTTGTCATTAGATTCTTCAGGAGAAATTTTGACTTTGCTTTATTTAAAAGGGATTGATCAACAGTACTTTTCAAATCTGTGGTGTTTACATGAGACAAATAGTTTACTAGCCCAGCTGAGTTGTTTAAGGCTTATGTGTAAGTAAAAACAATACCCTAAGTATTGTCAAATCACTGCAATTGCCTGGTGAGGTTTTTGCTAATGTATTCTCATCAGGCATGACCTCGTATTCTGCAAGGTCTCTCCAAATGTTGACTGAATTGGTCATTTATTGATCATACCTTCATGCTAATGCAGTGTAACATTTCACATGCAATTGAAATGATTATTAATTCAGAGGAGAGGTGACAGAGTGTTTAGCACAGGATATACTGAAACATAAATTAAGTAACCAAAAGCAAGGATATTGGGGGGAAAACAAAACGAAAAACAAAACACAAACAAAACCAACAAAAAAACAGAGTGGAGAGGGGAAATAAAAGGAAAAAAAAACAGGTATTGAACTTTATATTTAGAGAAAGCATGTATTTTCTTTTTAGTCTTTGGAACACAATTGCTTCTTTACCTGAATCCATATTTGAAGAAACTTATGAGTATTGTATACAGTAATTTCAGGTAATTCCAAATGATCATAGTAAAAATGTAAAACACAAACATAATTAGGTGAAATCCTCATATACTGTGAAGATAAGAGATCTATTGAACTATGAAAGCCTGCTTCTCTCTGAGCATTAACGGACTGTGACTTTGTAGACTTTCTTTTGTTTAATCTACTGAAAATTTACCCTACATACAAACTATTTTCAAGGCAACAATGTTAAACAAGGAGAAGAAGTTTAGTATGCAGTGCACAGAGTCTTTGATAAATTGCCTTCTGGTTTATTTGGAAAATGTTCTTGAATATTGCTCAAATAAAATTATTTTACTATCTGTTTTACAAACATCTGGTTTAATTAAACTCTAGGGATATAGGGACCCAAATTCTAATTTACTATGTCATTAAGTAGAAAGGAACGTAAAATCTTATATATCTAGTATATTTGGTTATTGTGAAATAAATTATCTATTACTTCTCCAGACAAGTTCTCAAATATCAACTCACAAATACAAGGCATCATTATATGTACTTACAAAAGAAGATGCCATAAACCAGAGTTCTTTACTCTGGTGTTTCCATAGTTAGTGATTTATTCAGAGGTCTCAGCAGTTCATTAGGAGCATATTATGAAGGATGCAACATGGAAAGGATGTGGGTTTCCAAACTGAGAAAAATCTGTACATGGAGCTGCACCATGGTTGATAACAGCTAAAATGAATACATTTTTTCCATACAATTTTTTTTTTGTGGACTTTAAAGGTAGTAAGTTATATTAAGATTAATACACTTATATCTGGAAGAATAATCAATGCTCAGCTTTTCTTCCTGTTGGTTGGTGTTTGGTTTTGTTTGTTTTAAATTCCTAAAAGTGTTCAGATTTTCATTAAAATTTCAATCACATAGAAAAATTGATTAAAAAAAATAAACAAACTCAGGAATTCCTATGGAGGAAAACAGATGGACTTAATATTTCAATTTGCACAAAAAATACTAGTAGAAATCAGCTCTACACATACCAGCTATTAAGGATATTTAGTTGACTTTAATTATTTTTCTTTAAATTAATCAGCCTGAAAATATATTAAATGTGAACTCAAAAGCAAAATTGCATATGTTCATAAAGTTTTACAAATTAAATCTAGAGTTTGAATTATTTATATGCTGATCATTGAACTAATCTCTCTTTTTTTTTCTTCACTGAACTTGCATTTAAAAGCTTCTAGAGATCTTGTCACATGATCTCTCAAAAATCCTAAGACCATGGTAATAAGATGGATTTAGGACAACAAATGTGATTCCAAAGAACTGTGACTGAACTTGAGGACTGTTGAGATCAAGAACACTAACTCTAATTATTATATAGAGAGATTCATGTGAAATTAAGATCTGGATTCACAGTAAATGCTCACTAACTTCAAAGTATACGTTCTTATCTCATGTTCCCTCTCCATTTTTAAACAATTTTAAAAAGAGATATTTGCAAATGACCACATTGTAGAAAGTAACTTATGTCTAAAATGAACTTCTTTAACTTGAATCTATAGTCTTAAATCCACCTCTAGCCATGTTCTTATGCTAATATGACAACTGTAATTCGAGTAATTTAGGCAGACTCTGTGGGATGCTGAACTAGAGTGGAAATAGTAGATTAATATTTTTAGTGAGAAACACTGCAGTCTTTACATTCATTTTCACCTTCAACTCTACATGGCCTTAACTTTGCAACTGAGACATATGCTTCTTTGGACTGGAAAATGTGACCATAACTGACTTTAACCTGAATACTTAATTTAAACGTTTGTCTTTTTCATGTTTCTTCTCCAATCGTAACAGAACAGAACAATATTTTGAGGACTGACTATCTCAGCATGCTGTAGCCCTGGTCCAGATACCAAGTAGGCTTCACAGCAGCACAAGCCCAAAGGTTATCCCCAGTTCTACTTATGTGTTCTCACAGACATCCATACTGTGCAATCACTTCCATACACTACTCTAATGATGTCTTTTGCTCTTTTCTGCTACTCTTCTCCCCTAATCTTGGTCCTACTAGACTTACTGTTTCAGAATCACAAGTTTTGCTTGTTCTAGTAGGGATGAAGACTTAGTATTTAACCCCAGCAGAGCAGAGCCTCCCAGCTACAGACAAAATATTTACACAGGGAGGAAGAAAAGGGCAGGAGTTCAGGTCACTACTGCTTAAACAAGGAGTAAGCTTTCTTATTCATGATTTCATTTCCATCTCTCAAGGCCTTTGGGTCACTCACACACAAAATTTCTTACAGTCCAACATCTGTCCGCCTCCAGCAAGGAAAGACACAAGACAAGCTGGAAATAACAAACTTCTGGTTTTATTGTCAAAAGTTAGCCTAAACAGTTGAAAGCTTTTTCCCCACAGATAATCCCAGTGAAGGTATGGATAGGAAAGTTTTTACCAATTAATATTAGTGGTTAGGGAGCATTTGTCATATAGATCTCAAAGGTATTTCCTTTTCCCCCCAAATCAGTCTTTCAATATCGTAGGCAAACATGTCGTTAAACATCATTCAGAATTTAAGCTCCCTTAGGCCAGAAACACAGGAAAATTTATAAGAAGATTCAGTGAATAAAAAATTCCAGATGATATTTAACTTGTCAAGCTTCTTTAGCAGAAGAACAACTGGGCTTGTTTTACCAGTAGAGGTGAGGTTGCTGTACTTCTCTGAGAACCAGGTGAAGTGTGGTGAGAGCCATGGCTGGGCCAGAGCATTGAGGTGCAGGTGCACAGACCCATCTTTGCAGGTCTGCACATCTCCTTCCACAGTGAGCTTCCCAAAGATGGCTCAAAGGCTCTTAAACTCAACATGAGGTTTTAGAAGTATCTCAACTGTAATTCTTACTTGTTAAATAGAAATTCACGATTTAGAGAATGTAATTTCACAGTATTCCTGGAGGAAAGCTCCTTTACACATGTGTATTCTGCCTGAAAACTGGAACGCACCTGACAATCTTCAGTGCAAGACTACTCAACACCACAAATACAAGATTCATCTTCAAGATATGTTATGCCTGTGAGATACGTAGCCACGAAGACAAGTGCAATCTCAGGAGAGATTCCGATCTTTAATGGCGCTTTCTTTTTTTTTTTTTTTTTTCCTTCCCTTTGTTTTCTTTCAGATCTTTCATTCAAACTCAAAACAAACCCAAAAGCACCTGAAGATTTTTTGACAAGCATACAGAGGATCATTGGTAGCATAGAAGTTCCAGAGGTTTTTTGTGTGTTGTTGTTGGTTGGTGAACAAGTTCACACTTGTTTATTTGTGACAATGTTGCTTACTACACAGTATGAATAACTGCATCCATTGAAAGGTAAGATTCATCACATGCATTTCTGTAATTCCTTAGAATTATTTTGCAGGCAACAAACTGCACAAGTAACTTATTATGAAAGAAAAACTAACTGATTAATTGGGTACACTTTGTGCATGCTATTTTAAAGTAATAATAACCTAATTCACCTCAAAAGTCACCTTTAAAAGACAAGATTAGAGGTATGTTAGTTTGGAACTAAAACTAATCTTTAGACTCAAATGCCATAAAATCAAGTGCCTAAAGGAGCATTTAACATAGGTACTTATGTTTGGAGTTGTTAGTACTCATGGATTCAATTAACATTTCAAGGATCTGAACTCTGATCAATTAAAGCACAGTTAGCACAGAAAAAAAAAGGTAGTTGCGTTTAAATGAAAATCTGGAGTTAAGCATTGCCAAAGCTACTAGTGAGGTGTTTGCACTTCTGAATGCCTCTTTAGAGAGGTGTCTTAGCAGTGACTGGACTCAAATGTAAAGAAATACCATGGCCGATACTGCATGGGAATGACAAAAAAATGAACTATGACACCTTTTGGCTTTAACATACATGAATATATACTATTAAGCTTGTTTTACTGATGCATTTACTAGAAAAGACCATTCTTTTCATGACAAGTGTTTGGTTGGATTTTTTCCACTTTTTCTAGATTATTTTGATTGAGATACTATTTGGAGGACAAGTACAAATTTAATTATGTTGTTTTACTACTAAAAAGTAATTAAGGCAGATTCATGAACCATTACATCAATTGCCATGTGGTTTCTTTTAGATTTAGTAAATGCTTTCATTTTTCTATCTACTGCTTGAGCCCCAGTGGAGCAGATGGATTTCAGTTGCTCTGATTCAGTGGTTGATTTTCAGAGTTTTTTTCTTTTAGTCTCAGTAAACTAAGCAGAGAGGGCTATTAGCTTGCTGTATAAAATAATAACACATCTTTCAAACGAAGTGGGTATTTGGTCATTGCAGATGCCCAGTTACAAATTTCCAGGCTGTGTATGTGAAGGTTGGTGACATCAGTTGATAATCTGCAGTGTTTAACATGATTCTTGTATTTGTAGCCATTTGTTGGATATTGAATTGGTTTAGTCAGATTATTTGCTCAGCTTGAGATGGTAGGCAATGTCACTCATACAACATGCTTTAGTGTTGTTTCTGAAGGTAGTAGAAATACTTGAGTACCACAGAAAAGAGATGTTTCATGTCTATAGATATGATGCCAGTCTTCTTTCATCATTTTTATGCAAGCAAACCAAAATATAAGAATGAGAGTTGGTTATTTTCTCTTGCACATTAATTTTTGTTCTTCTGGAGAAAAGAAATAACACTTCCCTAGTAAAATTATTTCAAGATAGGTTGTTTGTATTTCATGAACATTAAAAGCAATTTGCAAAACCCACATTTAGTTTGAGAAATAAGTAAAATAGAATGTTTAGGAAACAAGATTTTTAGTTAAATGTTGGGCCTGCTTGAGCAGGGGATTGGACAAGGTGAAATTCAGGGGTATCTTCCAACCTCAACCATTCTGCGATTCTGTGAAATAGCAGGTTATGAACAACTTCTGTATTTTTCCTTCCTTAGAAATGAAAATGATCCTTGATTCCTATTTTTGGAGCTTGTACAATGTACCAGTTCTGTCCATGATATTTAAACTGCCGGAAATCAAAACTGTGAAAAAGCCAAACCAGCATGATCTTGGCAAGGTAAGATTTATTTAAGACTGGTCATGTGTGATTTCTCTTGCTTTCCATTTGACTGATGAGTGCTTTTGCAATGAATATAATCTGAATTACAGCAAAGAAGACTCCAAATGATAAACAGCACTATTTGCATCCCACTGTCCTTGGTCATATAAGCAGTACTAGGTGCCCAGCAGCCTTTCTATGTGTGTAGTATGAGGATGTGTTTTGCCTCCTCACTTTCAATTGAACAATGAACAGTAAATGAGGGATTTGATGGCTCCTGGTAATGTTCCTACAGAATAATTATGTACTGAGTTTCAATGGATAATGCAGCTAGCTGGAGTGTCCCTAATGGCATCAGAAATGTTTGCATTTCTCAGAAATAACGGATTTTACTATAAACTGTACTTTTGTAAATCAATCAAAACATGTTCAAAAGTGAAATTAAAAAAAACCCAACACAACAAACCAAGAACAATTTTTGTTTGAGATGCATGTGGAAAAAGTGTGCATGTTTTTATGCATCTGCTATACACAGGTACAGAACCATTTTAGAATCAGCACTGCCACAGTAGTTTCTCTTCTAAACTGGGCTCGGTTAGTTAAAAAAAAAATATTGTAATTCAAAAATGTTGTAATTCCAGAATACCTGTTAAGTATGAGTATGGTAGCTTGTCCTTTATTACACACTGAATTCTCCTTAATTGCTTTAGTCTGTATGCCAACACATATGAAAGACAATAAAGGGACTAATCTTTTCCTGTAAGCCTGACACACAACAATACCCAATTTCCATTTCCCACTGCACTTTTAGAATGATCAAGCTTTGTTTGTTTGAGTTTAGTATTTATGATTATAAATTATCTAGCCATAACCAAAGTCATTTGCATAAGAAAATTATCTTCTATCAAGAAGGATTTTACCACTTGTGTTTTAATATTGTAACATCCTGTTAGTAGTTGGATAATTAAAGGGATACTGTAAACTCTAATTTAGCATAAAAGTTACCCTAAAAAGGAAAAAAAAAAAGCTGTTGCAGCGAATATAAGCCAAAGCTGCTGAACATAAGCCAAAGCTGCTGAAGTCAGTAACTGATGTCCCTCGCATTTTATTGTTCAAGCTGAGAGAAAAGCAATGAATAAATATGTTATACAAACACTAAACTTCCAGGAAAAGGTTTTCTGAGGAGTTTCTCCCTGAACTAAGGAGTGTGCTCAAGGTTCTCCCCGAACTAAGAGGAACCTTGAAGTTAAGGAGAAGCATGGAAAAGTGATTTTGGTAGCAGTAGTATACTTACAGGGACTAACCTGCATGGGTAGCAAATGTCCTGTCCTACCCCCTGTGGAAGTGGTGTGAGTATCCTTCAGACAGTTGATAGCTCTGTCCTGTAAGAGGATAAGGACTTAAGTATTAGTGGGCTGAGACACCAAGACAATGAATGAATTTGGGTTATCCCACTGCAGCCTTTGAACAACAGGAGAACAGGGTGGGTGGGCAACTGGACTAAGATTAGCAGAGCTCAGAAATTATTCTCATCTGTTTATACTGATAGTCCCTCTGCACATGCACCATGTGGAGAAATGAGATTAACTACATTCCATGGCCCTTACACATTGTAAAGATGCACCAAAGTATTTTCCTGAATCAAGTCTTACTCTCTAGTTGTTTTGGGGTTTTTTTCCACCTGGTGCCCAGCCGAGTGTGGAAACTTCAGTTTAGAAAGCTGGAAAATGCTTACTTTTTAGTTCAATATATTTTTTTAAAACTTAAAAAAAAACTCTCTTGAAGAGCTAATAAAACTGGGGGGGAAATAAATCATTTTATTGCTTTTTCTTCTTGGTTGTTTATTTTTGTCTTGCAGGAAGGGAGGATATCTTAATCTTATTGCTGTGGTATCTGTCTGGAAATAAATTAATCTTTGAGCTTTACCCCTCCACCCCTTTCTTGAAAAAAATCTTTAATCCTAGTGCTATGGCACATGTCAAAGAGGCTTCCTATCAAGTTGGTCAGACCCTTCCAGCATCAATCATCTAAAGGAAATACTGTACAGAAAGGCTAGTCATTGACTCTGTTACCAGGAGTGCAGTTATTCCATAAAAGCAGTAGATTGTTACTGTAAAAGCTTATTCTTATACTATTAATAATTACACCAAAATAACATTACTATATAACATCTCTCAAAGTTTACCTCTGGAGTTAACTTTATTGTAATCTCTTTCAAGAGGAGCTGGGTGAACAAGACAGTAGCAACTGTGTAAACCCTGCAGCTACTTTAGTTTGCTTGGATGCTGCACGTGATGTCCATGCTGAGACTATGCAGAATTTTCACTGAGATTACACTCTGTAAGCCAGTTTTTAACTATAAAACAAACCACCACTTCTAACATGAGCTTATACGTTCCTCACTTAGATGTGCAAAAGATCTTACCTAACTCTGCCTAGTGTAGTTAATGGAGGAGACAGTAAATGAAAAGATCCTGAGCCTGTGTAAGAACAGTGATTTTTAGCTCTTGAAATAAGACCCATAACTTCATAGAAATAATTTTATTTTCTTCCTTTTAGTATTCACAAGCCTCTTTTCACTATTTTCTTTCAAACAGTCACCATGAAAATGCATAGTAGTTAAATACTAGTGGTGACTTATTCTTCTCAGATTTTCCTTATTTTTCCAATTGTCCTTAGCAGGAGTGTGGACTGCCCTGAATGTAGTGATTGCTGCAACAAAGTCTTTCTGCCTGATGTAAAGGTAGCTGAAAGAAACAAATGGGATAACACATGGTAGGATTTCAGACAGGTTAATTGTCTGATAATTAAACAGGACTTTACACAGAAAGAGCCATATATTGTGGTCAATAGACTTGCTTATAAAGAGCAGATATACAAGCATTTTTTATTTAATTAATTAGTCAAAAGTCGAGTTTTCTCTTTCTGTGAATGTTGATGAAGTGAATTAAGTGTTATGAAAAGGGAAGAAAAGTGGAATAATATATGACAAGGTAAGCAGCTGGTATGGAAGGGAGATGGAATATTAATTGCAAGGTGTTACAGTCTTCTCTCATTGTATTCATACTTTGAAAATGCATTAGAGGTGCACACTAATACTACAGTGAATATAAATTCATGTGCTACCCAAGTGTGATCATCTGAACAGTCTTTTTAAGCAGCTGTACATGCTTGCCATGAGGTATCCCAGTCAGCTATGTGTATTGTGAGGAAAACCTAGCTTAATATTTTCATTTATGTCTTCAGATTTTCTTTTGATATATTTTTTAATGTAAGTACTAAAACTTGCCTTACGAATCATATCAAAATCAGGTAGTGATTTTGCTGAAGGTTGCACAGAGGGTTATTGATCAAGGCAGAAACATGATACTGTTCAGTGATTCACATCTCGGGTATTTCGGCTTTCTAACATTCAATTTAGACTAAGCTTTCTGGATATACCCCTCAATAAAGAGGGAAAACCACAGAAGTATCTTTTCCTGGGGTTTTTTTGGAGTTATTTTTTTCAAAATGTCTATTTCTAACTGAATTAATCAAAGTCTCCCTGATGAATGAAGGTATTTTACATTAGCTGTTTATTTAGAATGTTTAAGTATTTTAATAGTACTATCTATTTTCCAAGCTCTGTATTTTACAACAGTGAGATTAAAGACTCAGGCTGCTTTAAGAGTTGAGCAGACAAAGGCAGTTAAAGATCTATAAGGAGTTCTTGAAAGTGCATTCAGAAATGACAGATTTCTTTGTGAGTGCTATGAGATGATGTAGTTTAGTGTAATCCAGGAAACAAAATTAGAACATTTGAAAACTTTCTGCTGAACTTTAGAGTGCAAATTTTCACAGGAAGATGCGTTTCATACAGGTTTTGGTTTTACTGACTTAGGTACTTCAGAGTAGAATATAGTCTTGAAAAGTTTTCACTGTGTTATTTGCAAGGAAATCTACCTGTGATTTGGTTGGACCAGGTGGCCTGCAGAGGTCCATTCCAACATCCACCATTCCATGATTCTGTGTAAAGGACAAGAAAAACAAACGTGGAATCCCAGGGCATAACAGTGGTTTTTTTTATTGTTCAGCTGTGAATTAGCTACCATAAAGATGTGCTGGCAACCATTAAGGTGCTAGCACTCACTGGGCCTGCAGAGGCTCTTGATTAAATACAAAATAAAAAAGGGCCAAAAAGAAGAAGAAACCTCTCAAAGTCCCACAGAAATATGTTTCATTGATTGTTTAATCTGAATAATCATTCCAACATATTTATCATAATCTCCCTACTTCTGACTTCATTGATAATGATTCTTCAGTTGTATTTTCTCTTTTCTCATGCATTCCAAATAAGGTTTTTTGAACACTTCAGGTTTTGTAGGATTTTCAAATTTTAACTTCAATTTTCCCTTTCACTTAAATTTTAACTCTCCAATGAACTGAATTCTTTTAATGTATTATCTTCATTATAAAACCCACTCATAATTTCTTTTCCAATTTACAAATGTGGCACCTCTCTCCACTCTTGCATTCATCTACTCCCATCAGAGGTCACTACTTTGACCTTGTAATCATTTTATGATGTATGTATTTTCTAGGTTTCTTTCTATGATTCATTGATTACTTTTTCTCCCCTCTTTACAATAGATGTGCCAATAGTAATTAGTCTTGAACTGCTTGTTATTTTGTGACCTTTAAAAAGGCCGTGTCGCATGATTTATTTGCTTCTGCTGTGTGTGTTCAGATATTGTTTTGCTGTGGTAGAACCACTGGCCTTCTCTGATTTGGTAATTCATTTCCTGTTTTCTAAATGAAAACTCATCAAGAAATATTGACATTTTCACTCCAGTGGAGACTAGTAAATGTTATCTGGAGAACTGTTCTGTTTGATTTCCTAATTTTAATTGCTTGAGGCAATTCCTCCAGCACTTAAATTAATTATAGCAAAAAAGACTTCAAGACAGTGTAGAGTGAATGTGGTTCTGCTGTAGAGAGCAGCAGGATCTGGGATACAGAATTGGGAGGATGCAGGTGTCACATGATGGCAATGAGTAGTGCAGCACTGAAGAATTTAGGTGAGGTGGAAGATAAAGAAGAGAAAAGGAGGAGCTTCATGTGGAGAATCAGAACACTTTTTTTAAAAGGTAAGAGTTGGGTCTTTCCCACCCCCCCACCCCCCCCCATTTTTCTATCTAGTGTCATTAATGTGTTTTACTATAACTGCTCACATGCATATTCTTAACTTCAGACAAATATGAGGTAATGCAACATGACCTAAAGTCAACTGGATTTAAATTAAACTGAATTACTTGCGCTTGTGAACGATGAGTGCAGCCACAGACGAAAGGAACTGATCGAACAGTGTAATTTAATGAGACAAATAGTTGGTCTGTGGGACTGGGCCTTATAACTTTTTTATAATGAATAGAAGAGGAAAGGATGAAGAAAAGCATGTGATGAATGTCACAACTAATGAACTGGAAAGTGTTAGGCAGGAAAGCAATGTAAGAAGCTTACTGTCTCTCTGAGAAAAGAGAGGCTTACACAAGGCAGTTTAGACCTCTATGTCCACAGATCAGATTTCCAAGAGAGGACAATTCTAATGACATAATCCTAGAAAATATTCCGCAGGAAAAAAAAAAAATCCAAAGTGAGTTTGGACTCATTTCAGTTACATTAAGTACTACTTTCAGTATTAACATTCTGCAGCACTCAGAAGTACTAGTCAGAATCAAGAGAACAGTGTTGACCGTGCAGAACACAAGATAAGTCTTTGTATCATAAAGTAAGAATTTTTTAAAGGAAAATGATATATCATCTAAGCTATCCAGACTTAAAGAACTGCCATTTATCTCAGGAGTAACTGTCATTAAGTGTCAGTATCGATCGTGGAAAGAAAAGACATAGACCTCTATAACAGGCATAATCGACATTTGGAGCATGCAACAGAGTATTTTTCTGAGGTAAAAATTACTTACACACTTAATCATTCACAGCCTGCCGACCCAGGATATCCTAACAGGGAAGACTCTAGATCTTGCTAATAACTAGAATGAAGTTTGCAAAAGAATATGTATTGCAGCTAAAAGAAACTTTTTAAATTTCCTCATGGACTTTTGCTTGGTGGGACCTCTAAGTGCATGTTCAGCAGAAAGCTAGATCCCACTGTTAAAGAGGGATTTTTCTTCCAGCAAATAAATTCAGTGTGGACTATGAGCATCATAAATGTAATGCATTTCACATTCAAATAAATGACCGTAAGACATCCTGTTCCACAGCCTTCTCCCTGTGAGTGAAAGATTTAGTCTAGGGGCCTAGAAGTGTGTTTCCTTGCATTAACATTTGGAAATAACATCTTACCATATTTTCCTATTTAAATTACCTTTAAGCATTTGTGGGAAACAATTTTAGATTGAAGCCACCTTTGGGTCCCTTGCCTGTCTTGAGTTTTTCCAAGCCATGCCACAGCAGCTGGGCCTTTGTATTTTTTTATTTTGTTTACAGACTAAACAGTTCCAGCAGGAAGACAGAGGGCATTAAACCCCTTACCTTTGTCTGTCAGTCTATTTGGGAACAAAATCAGAGTGCCTCATCTTCCCAGAGAAGACCTCTGGAGATACAATATTGTAAAACATGCACATCTTGGTAAAAGAGGCTGAAAGAGTTGAATTTTTAATTGTGATGCTTTGCTGAGAGGTAAAGAAATTAAGACTGCTAAAGGAAGATTCTAATACAGATATATGAAGAAAAAAAAAAAAATTTAAAATAGTTACATTTGTTCCCAGTGCAAATGCAAAAGCTTTCCATCTAAAACTAAAATTGACAATATGGAATATGTAGTAACCATAAGGGCTTCTTTAGTATTAATTCTCTTTGTTCTTATTTCTCATGTTCAAATTCCACAGTTGTAAACTGAGTATTTTACTCTTTGCCAAACCTTCACCACAGCTCATTCTGTGCCTAACCCTCATGACTGGACCTCCTTTTGCTGGAGTAAGTGTCCCCATGGGCTGAGGCAGAGCTTCCTGAAAAGGGGGATATGTTGGTGTGGAGCCAGAAGATCTCTTCTTTCTCTATCCATCGAAACTGGAGGCAGTTTTATTCCACTGAAGTGAATGGCAAGATTTCCCTAGATGCTCCAGTCATCTAAGTCACACTTGGATCATATTCAGGCTGTCACAAATTTCTCCTAAAGTAGGTTGTGGACTGCAAAATCCTAGATATATATGCTGCTCCTTCAGATGACATAGACATCAAACAGAGCACAATTATGCTCCTGGCTTAGGAGAAGAAGCAATGTTAAACTGTCTGACCAGTCTGCAAGCTAATCTTCAGTCATCACCTCTTTGTCATCTCAGAAAATAATGAATGTAAGGCCTTGCTACAAGGACAGAAGCCTATTTCATCTGTGGGTTTTTTTTGTTCCAAGTTAACAATCCTCTCCCACTATCATTTATCTCTGACAAGTACAATGTTTAGGAGTCAGAGACTTATGCACCTTTGCAAGAAGGTCTGATTTCTAGATCAATAGCGTCCTTCTAATATACCAATATAACCTATACTCCACCATTAGGTTATCATGAATCAGAAATGTCAGAATACATTCAAGCCCTTTGTTACCTTTGGTAATTAATCCTGCATTTTCAGGTCATTTCTCTTTGGGAGTTTTCAATCTTTTTCATATAACTCCACAGTAAACCCTTACATTTTTTAGCAATGTGCTGGGGATCTAAAAAAAACCAATAGGGAGGGGAAAAGAAATTCTTAGGTTTCCCAGCACTTCAATGTGACTAAAATGTTAAAACTTCCAAACTATTACTGTCATTTTAAAACCAGAACAGTTTCCGCCTTTCTGAAAACAGTGATGCAAGCAACACAGCTTTGTACTCCTATAGTGTTTGACATTTTATGTGCAACAAATATTGACTCCAACATTCCCTCGACAGAGCACAAAAATTCATTTTGTGAATTGTATTGACAGCCTAAGTAGGTTCTTTCTTTTTCACTTGAATAGGCTGCTCCAACTTATTAACTCAGTGTTAAGGGTTTTGAATATTTACCTCTAAGGTCTAGATATATTTACAGCACAACATATCTTGAATATTTGGATATATAAGAGACATAGGATGAAGGTTACTACCTGCTCTCGTGGGAGGTGTCCCTGCCCATGGCAGGGGGGTTGAAACTAGATGATCTTTAAGGTCCCTTCCAACTCTGACAATTCTATGATTCTATGTAATCAAATTACTGTGAAGCTTCATAGAACATCCAAATGGTGAGTAGATATCCTCATGCAATAGCCCCTAGATCATAAAATGGATAGATCAGCTTCAGACAGACTTTGAAGTGACCTATTCCTAAGGTAGTGGCTTTAATTCACCAGGACTTTCAATCCTCAGTATGCACGTCTGCTGCATGACATTGAGGTAGATAAAGGGACTTTTAGAAATTCATCTTGGTGACAGAAAAGGACATGGCAGATCTCCAGGAATATAATTCAGTTAATCACAATTTGATTAAAACCATTTCTGGATACTGTCTTTAACAGCTCATCTGGAATATATCAGCTTTCCCAATATGACAAGTTTTCTAAACAATATAGCAGTGAGTTAGGTTTCATATCTGCTGAGCCAGACTTCAGAGGACTATATCTCAGACCATTTGAATCTTATACCCTAAACAGATGAAGATAAACGGAGTTTATTCACAGATGCCTGGATAAATGGAGATGAAAATTCGCCGCCTTTTTCAAAAGCTAATTCAAGACGCTTCAGAAGACTTCCTCTCTTTCTACTGATCCATCAACAGTTTTACAAGCCAACTGTGTTTCTTTTTGACCTGTAGTTTGTTCAGTCAAATAGGATAGAACTATTTCTCTGTAACTGGGGAAGTGTGGTAACAGCCATTCTTGCTTAAAATCACTCTGGTGCACGTTGTAGCTATGGCAGTCAGGGGAGCTAATTAAAACCCATCCATAGTCTTCCAGTATACAGACTTAGGTGAAATGTTTGTCTTCTAACATGCTGCCTGCTGTGAAAATTCATTCTTTAGCACCTACATCTGCTCTGCAATAGAAATGAAGCTTTTGTTGTATCCCTTGGCATCTCAGCCTTATGACCCAAGAATTCCTCTGATCAAGTCTTTTGAGTTCATGTGGCAGCTTCCTAGTTAGGGTGGCCCTGGAGAGGTTCCCTGGGAAGAGACCACCTCTCCTGCTATTTCTGCTTCATCTTTCCAGTTTAATGTCTGCCTCGTGCTTTATGCAGCATGAACTTTTAAGTGTCTTGAAGTAGAAATATTGTATCCCAATAATACAAAAATACGATGAATAGCAGGATACTTTCATGACTAATGGCTTTACTACTGACTGTTTCTTAACCTTTCCCTGAGTGTGCAGTCCCCTTCTGCTCCATTTAGGCTCATCTGTCAGAGGGAGCTTGGTACCTCCGGAGCTAGAGAGTGAGAGGTTGCTGCTCAGCTAAAAGTCCCTCCTCTGCCCTAAAGACAGGGAACTGCAGGTAGCAATGGTGTGCAGTGAGTTTCGGATGAACAATTGCTGCTGGCAATTACAAACTATTCTCTCTTCCCCCACTCTGGGATTGCTACTACCATACTCCTGAGCGCAAGTCATAGCTTAAAATGAAGTTCACACAGACCTACTGTTACAGAATAATAAAATAATAAAAAAGTTAAGGTGCTACAGTAACTCTCTGCTGTCAAATACTCTGATTCCTGTAGAATCCTTAGACTGAGTAAAGTAAAAAAAATGGCATGCCAGCAGCTATAGTTGAGGTACCTTCTATTCTGTAGAATATTTACTGTTAAATACATCATAGGTTATGAAAATTAAAGAATAATGACTTTTTTTTTTAAACACCTCTAAAGTAAATACAAAATACAGACAGTCTCACATAGTACCCAGTGTATTTCCAGTTGGGTGGGACTTTAATATTTGCTATACAAGTTTCCAGGAATCAAAACAAGTTTGTCTGAGTATCAGTGAAGAAATAAAACCTTTTTATGCCAAAGACAGACAAGAAGTAACCAATCTTAGTGAGATAATGAGAAACATTGTATGTATATTTACCTACTTAAAAATGTAGTAGTGAAGTCCTGCCATGATAACCCAGGAAAATCCAAGAATAAAACCCGTGCAACAGATACTCCAGCCCAGACTGGAGAATCAACAAGTGTTGATAATTTACAGACAAATGGTGTGTGGCTATGAGAGTTTGATTTCAAATATCCATCAGTACAAAGTCAAACGCTCTAAATCAAAAATCATCAAAATAATACTGTTACAGGACAAGATCGGGAAGATCAAAATCAGAATTTGCTACTTTCCCCTTGAAACACTGATAAGAAAACACTAGGAGAGCATTTCAGTGATTCCAGAATAATTTAAGCTTTTTCTTTTCTTTTAAGTTTCCCAACACCAGGTTGCTAGGAAACACAGTATAACTAAAGAAGAATGAAGTATATTATAGACTTATAAAATATTCCAGTGCTGAGGAGTACAATAGCACCAAGGACTGAAAATTCTTCAACATTATCAATTAATTGTAACTTCTAGTGACTTTCATCTAGAATTTAATTTTTGTTTCTTTGGCCATCCAGAGAGCCCTTGCCTGAAAAAGCTCATTGACAGATATATAATATTATTATAAGGCCATAGACTTCCTTTTCAGAGTTAAAAAGGCAATCTATGTTGATGACAGTCAGAATTTTTACTCTATAGAAACTAAATGTTATTTCCTGATAATGTTAACTGTAAAGAAAATTAATAAATATTAATTTTCATGTTGTGCAGCAAACCGAATGAGAAATAATGGACTAGCTGAGGCAAAATAGTACGTGTGTCATATTCATTCAAATTAAAAAAAAAGTCACTAGTTAATTGATCCTTAGATTTCTAAGTCTCAATATATGTTGAAGGCAAGATGAAGGTAGAGAATGATCAGTAACATTAAATTTCTAGGACTAAATATATATTAAAGGCAAGAAAAAGGTAGAGACTGATATGTAATATTAGAAGCAGCTTTTTCAAAGTATGTATTTTTAATTTTGAGGTGGGACAATATATAATAAACATACTCATTTCTCCCTAATTATCTCACTAATTCTTTGTCTTAACATCTTCAACCTTATTCTGGAATGCCTTCTTTGGTGGAAGGGAATTTCACAGTGATTCTCAGATGTCATGCTTTCATGCTAATAAAGTTAATGTCAACAATCAAACCTGTAATAAGAAGTTCTGTTGGAGATAGCCTTTACTGAGTTCCTAGGAAATGTACATTCACAAAATAAAAAGAGCCTGTAAGAAATGTTGAAAGATATTTTTCTGAGAATAATACCACAGTAGCTGTTTTCCATTAGCTCTAACATGGCTGCAAATGTGGTGTCACCCATATGCAATAAAGTTGTGCTTTTTGTTTTTTCAGGATTTGTGAGCAATAGAATACATTCTTTAATGAGAGAGATAACTACAAGTGTTTTAATGACAGGAAGCTCCTTTTGTTCCCAGAGCTTGATTTTATCTTTCACTTAATAGCATATACCTATCTCCACTGAAGATTAAAAGCTCTCTCTGAGATGATTAATGATAATTAGCAGCCTTCAATATACAAAGGATGGAATTTATCTTCAGACTTTAAACACCTGAATTTGAGTGTCCAATATAGGCATCTGAATGAGATGCCTCAGCTTCCCCAAGCGTCCCTGGACATCTTGTAAATACAGCCAGTGAAGTCTGGAGAAATACCCTGAGGCTCACCCTGAAGTTATGGGATCCATCTGGCCTGTTGAGTTGTCCCAGGCTTCATTAGCTTGCACTGATTTTGAGTTTAATTTAACTTCCCACTTTGAGTTTAATTTAGCTGTGTCACCTGCTCCCTTGGGTTGTCTGAGTATCCTCTCTGGAGACCATCTGCAGCCTAATTAGCACGTTGGTGTTTCTTATGTCCCGTGCCACAGCAGCCAGCTCCATGCCTGGGAGGTGTATTATGTGAGGGTTTGTAAACAGCATTAAACTATGGAACTGGGCCTTCAAATACTAGGTTATGGTGAAATCCTAAATACCTAGTTCCTGTAAAGGCTTCTACATCTAGCTCTCTGAACTTCTCAGATGAATCCCTCCCCATTTCAAAAGGGGATACATGCCATTATATTTAAATCACTCTACAACAACAGAAATAATCACACAAAGATTAGCAAACTTACTTCAGGTAAAAATGACATAAACTTGCAGAGCAAAGTTTTCCACTCCTCCTTCTTAGTTTTCAACCTTATCTAGATAAAAAACTCAGTGCAACCTCTTGTTGCATTCTTTTTTTCTCGTTGTTTCTAGTAGCTTGATTGTGTAAATAAAGCAAATAAAAATTATTTCCCATTCATAAGACATAAATTACATCATTTATTTCCATCCTTTATCTCTAATCACTCAAAAGGAAAAATACAAACAAATATGGAAAGTCAGGCTTTGTCTCTTTTAATAATTTTTCTTTCTTTGATTAGATACCATGTTTGAATATCTCCTCTCAAGAAATCGTATCATCATACAATCATCATCTTCTCTTTGCTCCTCTTAGCTCTTAGTTCTAGCACTTGGAACAGCTTGAGTTTGACAGTTCAGATTTGGTGAATGTTGATAAGCTCGAGTCAATAAAACATCTGTCCAAATTATTACAAATATAGCACTGTTATAGAGGTTTAGATGCTATTGTAAGCCATTAGAGAACTTAACTTGCAGCAGGTTGAAATATTTAAAAAGGTTTTCTAATATTGGGTTTGACAGAGTTTTGCATGATGCAGTTTATATAAGATAATCAGACACCGTGGTTTTCTTGTGCTGTGAGCATCCTTTCTCATTTCCTTTATGAAGGTCATTTAATTTTTCTTACTTCTCTCCACAGTGAGCAAACCCCTCTATGAAAACCTATAAAAGAGGAGACTACCTATCTATTCCTGTCATCAGCTTCACCCCGGTGTGTGCATTATGCTGTTTTGCATGCTGTGTACTGTTGTAAGACTAGCTGTCTGTATTGGGTCACACTGAAGGTATGAGTAGCCCTATATTTTATCTCCAATGGTGGCCAATAATTGGTGCCAAGGATATAAAAAAAAACCCCAACAAAACAGAGTAAGCACCCATTATATTCTCTTACTTTACAGCCACCTCCTGCTCAGAGATACACAGAAACAACCATTCCGCTTGTACTAGTTTATATCCCTTATCTTTTGCAAATTTTAATTGACAATGTTTTGCCATGGTGAAAAATGTTATTTTTAGGTAGAAACTTGAATTGGATACTTTGTGTGCTCCCACCTGGATGTGAAAAAGCTGAACATCTAACTGATCTTCACAATTTCTGGTTCCTTTTTCCATTCCTCACACTGGTAGACTGTAGTTTTATTACAAGACCTTTAACATCAGCTTTTTATCGCAGGGAAAAGAGAAATATTTCTGAATTCTAAGGGAAAGGTGAATTTATAAGAAAACAGTTCACTCATAAGTAAAAAATATGTTTCAGGTAATTTATAAGATACACATTTGATTAGTCAAAGCTCTTTGCTTTCTGCAAATCCCAAAGCTACAGCTGGAGTAACCTATCTATTTTGATGCACAAGAAAGTCTATTCTAGTATACAATTTCAGATACTTGAGAAAGTTAAGTATTGAAATTTCCAAATCCCAAGTGAAAACAAAATGTTTGTGCTCTATTACACTTATTTTTTTCTCACAGGCTTATCAATCTGTTTCTTGTAGTATCCAGGAGAAACCTAAGACGTCTTTGCATCTTTTAACATAGAATAGTTAAGACATATTAAATTTGGAGTCACTTAAACTTTTTACCATAATACTAGTATTGTCTTTCTTAAGAGTTCAGTCAAATTAGTTCATAAAGTAATACCTTCAAATAGTTTGCATCGGTTTGTTTATGACATCATTTGGAAAGCAGATATGTTCTACCAGTATTGTTTAATAATACAACCAACCAACAGCGTGTCCTCCAAAATATCAAAAATGTTTTTTTCAATGTAGTCAAGAATATCCTTTTTTTTTAAGCTAACAATTCAGATTTGGTTAGGAATTTGAAGTAAAATCCTCTGAAGTTTCTGGCACTCAAATGAGTGGCAACAGACCTCAACAGAGTTGATAATGACTTTGAATCTGGTAGATAAGACAGTTCCTGATATAATTTCTTGAGCATCCCACAGTGGAGTTTAACCACACGTGAATCAAATACAAATAGCAAACAATACATATCCTGCATTCTCAGCACCGAAGGTTGATTTATTGCTATTCTCCATAAGAATGACACCTTCTCTCATTAGTCTGAGAGTTAATGGTGGAGATTCTAGGCTCCTTATCAACTTGTCATTCGCTAGTGATATTTCTACTAAATCAAGCAAACAAGATACCATCAGCTTTACCTCATCTCAGTAGGAAAGTGCAACCTGCCAACCTGTTAAAAATCAAGAGCAGAGAATCCTCCAGAAGTCAAACTTCTGCAGACCTAGGAACAGTTTGGAGGATAAGAATTCTTAAAGTAGAGATTCATGGTCCTCTTTAACTTGGCTGTCATCCCAATGTGAAATGTTAGATTCACACAGGAGGAGAACAGAGAGTTGCAGACTGCAGAAATGTGTATTATACCCAACAGAGCTAAAAAATTGCTCTGTGCTAATAACCTCTAATTTGTTTCTTGTGATTTTCCAGTTCTTTTAATTTGCTTCAGAAAAGCACATTTTATGTCAAGGTTTAACCTTTTTCAGCTGAAATGAAGGTTACTTAAGCCAAAGGAAACATTTAGTAGGATGATTTCTTTTATTTACTTCAGTAGATGACTTAGCATCTGAACAGCTCTTTCTTGGAGCATTTTTTTCCTCAGAGAAGTCCTTCTCAAGGACTTGCAGTGAGTCTAAAAATACTCAAAATATCTCTAAACCCAGTTTGTTGCACATCTGTATGGCCTATGGAAAAATGTATCTGTCCAAAAATCTTACAGTTTAGAGAAAAAAAAAATAAACTGGGGAAGACGTTACTTGATGTTAAAGTTGCTTTGCAAGAACCTCATTTGTCAAGTTCCAAATAACTTCTCTAGGGCTTTTTGGATTAAAAGCTAAAAAATCTCACTCCTACTCTTCTAAACTTTGTGACACCCTCCTTTTGAACACTTTGGAAATAGATGACACAATAACATTCTGATAATACCTGTCTCAGACATTGTAAACTGAGAGCTGAAAAATCAATTTTTAGAACAATCAGATGTTTTACCTTTATTATTTCCTCTCTGTATCAAGCCCTACTTTTCTGTACTTTACCTAATAGCCATATTTACAAATCAAAATTACTGATCTTTCAAATACTGCTAGAAAAATATTTTGGCCTTTTGTGGCAATAAAAAATGCCAACTTGTAACTACTTCAGTAAAGCCTTTGAATAGATGCAGTAAATAGGAAACTTTGGAATGATAGGGTTGGGTTTTTTTGTTTTTTTTTTTGATTGGAGCCCCTTTAAGTCTAAAGACTTTTCTCTCTGCTCTGATGACCATTGGTTAGGGACTGTGTGGGATTTCATCTGATCAGATTTCATCTCATCTGATCAGATTTCATCTGATACTGCCTGAAATCAGAAGGGACTTTCCATGAAATATAAGATTATAGCTGTGCTAGAGGAAAATAGCCCAGAGCAGCAGATTTAAGGCAAATGCTATGAAACATCAAAAAGCCTTGGAGGTGTTGAATAGTAGCAGGGGAGCAGCACATCCCTAAATTCAAGTGAACTTTAAACAAGTAACTTGATAAACAGAAAAAGAAGCAGCTATACAGAACTAGCAAAGAATATCATGGGAAGCAAGTAATAAAAATAGGATGCTGCAAAGCAGTAGGCTGAGCTGACTGTAATTATTCAACAGAGATTGAGAAGGAATTCCCAGAAATTCTCCAAACCAGAAATTCTATAGATTTCCCAATGGAGCTGTAGTAGATTTGACAGATTGTTCTCATGATTTTGGAAAACTCTTTAAGGAATTTACTGTAGTTGTTGCACACTCCTGAGCTAAGAGGCCAGTTCTTTACCAGCTCTATTCTAGCAATTTGTTGTCATGACTAAGGCTAGAAAAAAGGAGGTCATGTCACTTGAACTCTCAAGTTCCATATCATGCCAAAATGCTGAGAAAATCAGTCTAAATACTAATGAGTTAAATCTCATACATTACAAGTTAATGAAAAGGATTTTCTTTGTAACTGAGTGCCTAGAAAATACACAACCTGAGTTATACACATGAAACTTCAAAGGAAAGTGTCTTATAACAAATGATACCACTAACCTGTCTAAAAGTCACGCTTGAATTACAATACTTAAAACTGTGTATTTGTGTTGCAAAAGGTCAAATATGTGGGTGGTAGAACACATAGTTCTTATTAACTCCATTGCTGAGATGTTAGTGCAGATACTAACTAACAACAGAACTTTGATTAGTAGCATCTTCTACATGATTTGTCCATTGAAAGTAACTGGAAAACAACAGAGAGCACAAAGAAGGGTTGGTTGCTATTCAAGCAATTTTGGGCCTCTCTTTTCTTGTAGGCTGGGTTATGCAGCTATCTTCTGTTAGGAGAGGGCCATTTCTGATTGAAGAGGTTTTGGAAATAGTGCTTTCTGTTTGTGTATTTGTTTTTATAGCTCTTCAGTGTATTTCAGTCACTATGGTTCCTTTTTCTGAAGTCTCTTAACACACTGACTATTTTACAAACCTCTTAATCTTGACCATTCAGTTAATTTGTTCTTTGAAAATGAGGCTGGCTATTCATATCATTCTGAATAAGCACACATTTTAAGGTTGATGAAAGCAGGTGCCTCTTCTTTGACAGTATTCACATTAATAGTGATGTGATGGAAGTGAAAGACAATATATCCTCATAAAGCCTGATCTCAATTGTGTCACAAATTCTTCAGAATTCTTTTGATGCTCATAGGATGGTTCCTATGGAATTGTACCATTGTCCTCAGTATTAAAAATTGCTCCTCGGTATTTTCATTTTATTTAAAGAGAAGAGAAACCTTATTGCATTTATTGAAAAAATTCTAGATAATTTATCACTTTTAATTTTTTTCTTTATTTTCTGTTTTAGTATATCACACAAGGTAAAAATCATTGCAGTATGTACTTATCCTCTCTATTTTTTGTTTAGCATACATCCCTTTTTTTTCTTTCTAGGTAGTATTCTGTACATAAACACAGGTTCAAATTTGAACCTTAGAAAATATTAGTGTTTGGTTTTTTCCAAAGGATTATTAAGCCACTTGTATTAACTGCCTTGTTAGAAAGAGACCCTAGCTTTTAATGCACTTCTGGTGAGGCAGGAGTACTCTTAGGTTGCTTTTCCTGTCTGGGACAAAGACATATGTGTGTAAAGGTATAATACAGAACCATTGAAACTTATAATGTGCAGTATAATTATTACTACTTCAAGCAAAATTTTGAATGAACAAGTAGTTTAAAGTGCATATAGATTTAAATAAGACACTGTATCCTGTAACTGCTAACATATTAAAATCATTTTGCTGTCAGCAGTTAGGTTGTATAGTTAACTTCTCTGGAGTGAGGAAATAAGTAATTATTATATCAATTGGCTTTCATGAGTATTGTCCATAAAGACTTACAAATTAGAACACAGAACAGCTTTAAACTTTAACATCTTACATTACTTTCATCACATTTAATAAAATATTATATTCTTCCATGATGTTTCATCATTATGCATAACTTCATTATCTCCATCTTCTGGGCACATCTAGGGATGTGCAATGTTTTAAATCATGCTGCTGCTGAGTGAAGTCTTCCTCATATGTTCCTTATTCTTATCACCAGATTTCACAATTCGGAAGTCCCAGAGGAAATTCTTGGAAAACAGTTTAACAGTGGTTGAGAAATAAAAAGTACATGGAACTATATCAGAACTGTAGCTGATAAACATTGTGGTATGTGCATTTAAGTACATAGAACTAAACCAGATGAGAGTAAGCATAATATAAATACGTGTCTAGCCACATTCAAACTAATCCTAATATTCACAGTCTGCATGATAACAAGAAATTTCTCTACTAAAAAAAAAAATCTGTTATGAAAGCATACAAGAGACTAAATAATTAAAAAAAACTAGTTTGGAATCAGATGGGCCTTCACACTCTTATCATGATAAATTCTTTATTAGAATGCCTCTATTTTATGATAATTTTTTCAAATTCTCAACTAAGTTCATTCACCTTGCATAATTATGTAATTTATTTTCCTGTATAAGTTTAAAAAAATCCTTTGAAGTTCAAATGTATATTAAGAAGATAAAAATAAATAAATACAAATTCAAATTAGTGAGGCATCATTAAAGACTACCAGGTTTGACCTGGTAGTTGTCAAGCATGCTGCTTAGTCAAGAAACAGACTTTTGCTAAATTAATGGAAGGCAGACATGGGGTTAGATTACAGAATTATCTTTAAGGAGTGAATGTAACTCACAACTGCATGTTAAAGGGATGTATTGGGGACAATAGAGGAATGATTTGGCGTGACTGGCAATATGAGTTAACTTAGTTAAGATGATGGCTGACTGCACTTCAGTCTCTGAAGCAGCTCCTAGACAGTATAATGATGTCCTCTAGTTGGTATTCCTTGAATAACCTGTTTTATTTAGTTAGTTTTTCTCAGGCTGCAAGAAGAGATAAAGCTTTATTTGAATTCTGAGAGCTCTAATATATTTGAACTTGGGTGACTTCTCTGTTCTAGCTGCATATATTTCCAAGTCAATATGGACATACTTATTTACCTGAAAAATCTTCCTTTCTACTATCTCTTCAGCTGGCCTTTCCAAACAAGTGACTATTGTTTGATGTCATTATGATGTGGCCTGTCTGCTGTATTCATGTCTTTGTTACAGCTGTGGAGTGTGGTTACCAGTGGTGCCATGAATAAATACTGTTTAAACTTGCAGTGTTATTTGGATTGTGGTATTTTATTAAGTCATATTTTAACTGAGTGGGTGGAAGAAAGGTGGAAATTAAAAAAAAAAAAAAAGATAAAAAAAACCAAAAAGAAAAAAACCCAAACAAACATGAATTTGTCAGAGCTGCTGAGATTTATTGTGTAGCTGCTGAAAAGGTGAAAAGAACCTGGACTGATACTCAGCATCATTAGCTGTGAAGAATTCTCACAAAAGTCAGTATGAGTTTTGAATAAACATTGATGGCAGGGTAATGTCCTTAGAGGTTATTTCAGATGAATCTTCCTGTTCTGCATCACCACCTGTGCTGTCCCTTGTTTAACAAATTGTAAAGAAGGTACTTTAGTAAATACTTTATAAAAATACAGATACTTTAATAAAAATCACAGAGTGCTTCCAATATTTTAAAGGACAAGGCGGTGCCACAGATTTTTGAAATTAAGAATAATGAATAACAAGTTCAAAATATTTCAGTCTCTTGGCCTATTGATCAGCATGATCCATCCCTCTGAAACCAAATCAATAAATGAAAACCAAAGTAAATAACTTTTTTAAAACCAGTACTGTACCAAATACTAAATACTGTACCAATACTAAAACCAAACTGTAACGTGCTTCCTGCAGAAAGGATCAAAGAGCAAATAATATATTTGGATGTTCACACATCACTTTTTATTAGTGTAAACAGTACTTAGTTGAGCAGGAATGGCCAGAAAATATCATGGACAAAACTTTGTTCAGTACTTTGCTACCAGTTTAATAAAATACATCACTAATACTGAACTCTTGATACAATTAGGTTGACAACTTTTGTCATATTCCCATGAAACACTGAGTGATGTTGACTGAAAGGATTCAGGCATATTTTCACTCTTCTCGTGCTAGACGTATATTAGTAGTTTAATACGATAGCTTATAAAAAACCCAAAAATACAGAGAGACTTTTTAACTTGCCTCATTCCCTTGCAACACCATTAGAATCTGTTTTATGTGTATAACTGAGTCTTTTATTCTGGGAGATAAAAACATTTAGTTTTCAATCAAATAAATCCTTTCTAAATACACTATTGACATCTGCTGCCGACAGTTATCTGCTTCATAATTAATCATCTAGATTTTTGCATTGTTTTATCTAAAGACAATCAGTTTATTGTTTGATGTTCCTAGATGAAGCTTATAACTTCTTGGCTCTCATTTCTCAACATCAGAAACCAATGTGTTAACTTCCAATGATCAGTGTGAATAGCATTGCTGATGTGTGATGGGTGTACACTGCCTTCTCAACTGCTAAAGCTTCACCCTTTCTTACTGCACTTCTTTTCCCTCTCTTGCTATATATCCCTGCCTTCTCAGTCAGACATAGCATCAGGTCAGAGGGCCTGCAGGCCAAAGTAGTGGGGTCTGCCTTTTCCTGCTTGCACATGTCAAAATATATAATTGATTCCCAAACTCCATTTTATAATTATCTCCAACATCTATTGTTGTCTGTCTTTCTTGAATTATCTTTGCTCTGCCTCCTTGCCTCAGAATTTCAGCCTCTGCTTTGCTCACCAGACAATTCCACACACTCTGATATGGATCTGGATATCCCTCCCAACAAGCATGATCTTTAAGTGAGTAAATATACACCAGTTAAATGAGTTTAATTTTTAAGATGTATGTTTCATAGTGGATAACACCTTCAGTGTTGATGAACTGAGAGTTGAAAGGCAGAATTTATATCAGACAGTAGGAAATAGAAAGGATCTTCAGATATATCTTGTCAGTTGTCTTGCCATTAAAATGTAATTCCCTATATGTTCTTCTCCATGTGTCTTGTCTTGTTACAGACATTTGTTTCAGGGCATATGTATTTGTCTTTTCTGTAGAATCTCATCTAGTACTTTCCTGAATTGTTGACATTTGTTTTCTTGGAACAAATTATCAAATTTACAATTTTATAGTGACTTTTCCACAAGTTGCAAGCTTCCCCTTCTCCAGAGCAAGACAGGAAGATGCATGTTCCTATGTCCTCAGTTGGATCCTATAATCAATATCAGTGACTGAACGAATAACTAAACTTCGGTATAACTCCAACAGGGGGAAACCAAAAAGACTGATCTTAAATCATACTGACCAGAAACTGGACTCCTATTTCTCCTGAGTGCTTAGAGTACTTTTTTCTTATATGTAATCCCATATCAAGACTTCAGTTCTTGTGGCATTGTGTGTATTTCTTTTGTGTTAACATAGAAGAATTCTAAATAACAAAAACTTTAGGGGTTTTTTTTGTTTGTTTTTGTTTTGTTTGTTTTGTTTTGTGAGTTTGTTAGTGGTTTTGGTTTTTGTTTGTTTGGGGGTTTTTTGATTGTTTGTTTTAATGCAATGTTGTTGATTTTCTGGCTATCCTTATGTTTTTCATACGAAAGATAGAAATAAAAATCATCTCTACAGCAGAGTCAATGACTATCCATGGTGGATATCACTGGGTACTACAAAAATAGCTGTAATAATTGTAGCTGCTGCAAATCACATAATATATTCTTTCCTGTTGATGGAAAAATAACTTTCTAATTCATCATAACTTCATTTTCATATCTGTTTGCTTTCACTAAGTGGTAGGTACTTGATTTAATGAAATTTAGAAAGAAAACCTGTGATTTTTATTTTCATGGTGTAGGTATCTATCTAATGCAAGTTAATTCAAATGAACAACTAATTTTTCATGGAGTGCCAAGCAACAATGATTGGCTGCTAGTACAGTATTTGAATTTGCACTACAGAAAATGAATATGGATAGAAAATGTAAAGTCCTCACAAACTTTTCCCGGTGCTTGGTATTAATTTTTCTGTGCCCTTAGGAGCATGTGTTTTTGATGTTAAGTCGTCTTTGATTATTTTAAAAATAGGAACTGGAAATATTTTCTGATTAAGAAACATGTCACAGCTTGGTATTCTTTGATTAGAATACATCATTTGGCACTGTACAAGGTGGTGGCTTCTGGCTTGAAGAGGAAGATGATCTTTTGCAGTAAAAAGGTAGCTGTGGAGATGTCAGAAGATGTTACTCATTGAAGATGAATATGCAAATTGAGAGTTCAAAAACAAAAGAAAGATTGTGCCTTGGGAATATTTCCTTTGTTGTTTTCTTTCCTCTTTTCTTTTGGGAAGAGAATTGTTAGGAGACTAGGTATATTAATTACTATGATAAGCATTAAAAAAATATTCTGAGTAACATCTATTGTATAAAGGACATTTTCTTGAGATTATAAACTGGTGAACATGCTGCATTTTAATGAAAAGGATAATGAAAAGTTGTATCAAATGTATATTTTTTTACCTTTTTATTTCTTAGGAGTGTCTTTTCTCCTTATTTTTATAAAGGAATCTGAAGACCCCACTTCATAAAAACCAGCTCTGAATAATTTTGTAATGAACTAATTGAAAGAATAATGGAATTTATAACTCTGTGATATTTCTCTGCTTATTATGCAAGAGGAGAAGAGAGCTATGTGCTAAATTAACTGCAAAAAGGAGTGGTAACTTCCTTCATAGTGAGTAAGTAAATCACAGTGGTATTCAATGTAAAATGTGTTTCATGAAAAGTACTAATAGGAGCATAATTTGATTACATAGAAAATCCATTGTCATTTAGCATTTCATTTACATTTCCAGGTAAAACCTTGTTTATAGCAGAGACATTTACTAATGTATTTGAAATACTCTGATCCCCCTGCCTGGCTGGCTGGCTGAAGTGGAACACTTACTTAAAAAATCATTTCTTCTACTAAATGTGTTGTCTTTTTTGCGTAAGGTTGAGGTTTTCTTTGTTTATTTTTCTCCCATATATGTTCAAATACAATGATTCATTCTCTTACCAAAAAAAAAAAAAAAAAATTAAAAAAAAAAAATTTCTATATTAAACACAACTGACTCTTAAAAACGTTGAGTACAGGCAACAGCTATCAGAATGGTGACTGTACCACATCCCAGCATCCTAGATCTTCCTAATGCAAGCTGGTGAGATTTTCCCTGACATGTACACTAACTAGAAAACACTTCATTTTCAATTTTATCTCTCTGCTCACTATACACCTCTAGCTTTATCCTATTTGTTGCACAACATTTACTAGAAATAAATATAGTGCAAGTAGACCGCATTTACTTTTGATGATACAGTTCAGAATTGACCTTCAATTCTCCTGTAATCTCATTGCAGAGTGTTTCTTGGGCAGAAGTTACCAAACTGTACTAAATTATACTGAGCTGTGGTATTCTGGAGATAACAACAAACTAAACAAGTAAGTGCATCCTACTTTCTTGCAGCTTTCTCACCAAAACTCTGCCTGGATTATAGGGATCTCAGTTTCCAGCTCTGCAGATGTTTGGCTGCATGTCTGGCATTCACATCAGCCTGGGCATGACTTGCAAGATGAAAAAACAATGTTACCTACCACCCAACATTTTGTAATATTCTCTAGAAATTCAATTCTTATTCCTGTGTCCCTGGAATTGGTTTAATTCCTGAATGAAATCCTGAAAGGTGCTGAGTACCATTTACATCAGGCCTGAACTTTCAAACTGAATTTTGTTCTTGCTGATAGAAAAGAAGCTGGACCCATGCATACAGCTGGCTGGCTGTTGCAATACAGTTGTAACCTGGATGCCAGGTTTGGAACCAGTGGGAAATAGGAATTTTCAATAGTTCTTCAGATTTTCTCAACTGTGTTTTTATGTTGGCTTGAAGTTTATGCTAGAAATATGCATTGGCACCTAAAATAATTTAACATCTACTGTTACAGGTAATAGATTATATGGTTGTTTTGAAGCTCTATGTCTGTTTTCAAGTATACTGGACTATATTAAACTATGGGCTGTCATAATTGTCTGGTGGTCTAGGCATATTCATAACCATAAAACATGCCAGAATTAAAATGCAGACAATATTAACACTTATCTTTAAGTGATACCAAGAAAAGTAATGCTAAGTTATTACTTGAGGAAACTGTATGCTCCTTCTATCCTCAGCCTGTAGCATCAGAGGCACAAAAGATAATATACAACATAGCCCATGGAGGCTCCCAGGTATTTGTCATCTTTTTAGCTAGAAGTGTGTAATAACAATGTGGTAAAGTCTCATCCCAGAGCAGCTGCAAAGTACTAAACTGTGATCAGAGCACACTTACTGTTGAAAACATCATTAAAAGGGAGAAATTTTACAAACTATTTGGAAGAAATTTTAATACTGCAGCCTGCTTATAGCAGGACTTTCTTGAGAAATTACAGAAAAGACCGTGGGACAATTATAATCTCTTTTTTTGTTCATATAACTGTTTCTGAGCTCCTGCTAGAATCCAAAGGTTTGTTTTCAGGCAAGATCTACTGTATAGAAACATGAGATCAAATCATGAAATCCCTGTCAAGATCAGAATTTCAGTGATGGTATTTTTGAAGAAAAATCTTTTGTAGTATGTTTTTTATAATGTGATCAGGGCAGTTTTCATGCAATCCTATTCTCACAATGACACCTTTTTAAATTAAATTTGGTCAGAATTTTAGATTCGTAAAAACCTAAAGGAAACTTTTAACAAGCTAGTAAACCAGTCAGCTTGGTGAAACCCATGCTGGAGAACACCTTCAGTACAGATTCATTTAAGATGTCTACCTTCTGAGTCACTGCCTGCATTTTGAGTACTGTCTCTTAGAAATAAGTGTTAAAATCTCTGGTATATATTTGATCTTAAAAATTTTCACAGCTCAATCATTTACTTTGAATCACGCGTGAACATTAGTTAAAGGAAAAGAGGAAAAACAGAGGAGAAAAGGGCACAGAGTAGCAGAGGTTAGAACACCAGATGTCTACTACACAAGCACGCACTCAACCTTGACAGCAAACTTTAGGTAGGGCAATGGTCACAACTGGAGCTTAATAGCTAGTTAGTGAGAGTTCTGCTGAGGAAGAAAAAGAGCAATTCACTGGACGAAGGGAAGATGGTTTATTTTGCCCTCATTTTCATGAGGTGAAATAGTCTGTCATTAGAAAGAGGAAAGTTGTTTGGTGTGCTAGCTAGAATTTTTGTTCAAATCTCAAGCAAGTGTTGCATGATCTAGCTGCAAACTGAAAAGATGTAGGTACCAGCTGAAACAACTCTCGCTAGGCTGTCTGGATCTCTCCAGCACAAGATTTCTTGCATTTAAATGTACCATCACACTGACTTTATATTAGCTAAATGGCAGAGAATTACACATCTTTTCCATGAAGATACAGTTTTAATTAATTGAATAATTTGCGACCCCTTAAAGTTAATCAGAAAGGTCTAATTTACTCTCAGATATAGGACAATTTGTGGAAGACGTTGTTATGAAACACTATTTTTCAGACCATTTGTGCCTTTGCAGGTTACAATCTTCTGATTATATTGCAAAAATAATTTTATCCTTTAGGCTACCTTTATATGAAATATTGAATTAGTTGGTTAATATGAGGTATCATTCAGTTCTGTGTGATTGGCAAACCCATCTTGATGATGTGAGTTATGCCAAATTTCTTTAATTTTTTATATTCTCCTCTGGAGACAGCATGCAAAATAGAGAAAATATGCAGCTGGTTTGTCTGAACTCTCCTCTCCTTTGACAATAAATAATGGCATTACTTAAGAAGCTGTTGATTAATCCATCAAATTAGCATTATTGAGCACAAATATTATGTCTTATAAGTCATTAATTATTAACAAGCTCTTTGCTGCTTCGGAGAAGATGAGCTTCTCTGTGAAGCCCCTGTTTACTGCAGACAGTGCAATATACTTCAAAGTATAGATGGTCTCATCACATAGATCACTCCAGCTGGCATATCCAGAACCAGCTGTGGTTCAAAGGCTGGATTTACAAGGAATTTTAAAAACACCTAAGTCATACTTTTAGAAATCAGTGACACCCTCACTGCTAATGAAAGTCTTGAGGTATTTTGAGTTTTGCCAATGAAATCCTCACTGCTTCTGGTTTTCTTTCCCTCAGTGCACATGTGCACTACAAAGTTGTGACATTTCCAGTTCTCTTGGTGTTTATGAACTATATGAATTCACAGGTTAGATCTTCTGATTTTTCTTTCTTTGTATTTTCAGAGCACTGATAAGGCAAACATAAGATGGTGGGGGAAATGTCTGTTGGCTTCCCATGAGTAAAAATGTTAATCTGGAGTGTAGGAAAGTGTAATTTCTTTTTTTATCTGATTTCAAAATCTGTACTGTACATAAATCTTCCTCCCGTTGGAGGATTTTAGGGCTCAATTTTAGGTATTCCGTAGTGAATCCTTCTCAGTCCTTTCTGTTTAAGTTATCCCATTATCTGATTACACTAGTTATACTGTACAGCACAAGTTAATTTCAGCTGGAAGTAGCAAGGGATAAAGATTGAACAAAAGATATACTACTGTGAAATTGCAATTTGAAATATGTTTAGATTTGGACCTAATGTCCATAACTTTCACAGATTTTGAGGGAATTACGTTCTAAGACTGTGGTAGGTTTACCCTGGCTGGGCACCAGGTGCCCACCAAGCCCTTCTATCACTCCCCCCAACCTCCATCAACACAGCACGCAGGGAGAGAATAAGATGAAAAGAAAAGAGCCATGGGTTATGATAGATAAGATGTTATTCTCTACTTCCCATCCGCAGGCGATGTCAGGCCGAGTCCAGGAAGCAGGGCTCCAGAACACGTAGCAACCACTTGGAGGACAAGCCAAATGCCCCTCCATCCTCCTCCTGCCCTCTCCCTTTATAGCTGAGCTGACATCATATGATATGGAATATCCCACTGGTCAGCTCGGGTCGGCTGTATCCCCTCCCCCATCTTGCACCCCCAGCCTCTGGTGCTGTGTGAGCACTGGCAGTCATAACACGGGGGTGTTATCAACACCCTCCAGCTCCCAGTACTGCAG